>LPNX010269066.1:27985-30535 GCA_001517045.1 Pseudotsuga menziesii | reverse complement strand
TTACTGCATCACCCCAAAACATTAGTTTTACATTCTTGAAAAACATCATTGAGTGAACCATATTCATTATGGTTCTATTCATTCTTTCTGCTACACCATTTTATTGAGGATTGTAGGGAACTGTAGTCTAATGTGCAATTCCATGTTGGCGAAGATAATTTTCAAAAGAATTTGAAGTGTATTATTTTCCATTATCAGTACGAAGTGTACCAATTTTTTATTGTGCTTGTTTTTCAATCAATGCATGAAAGTCTTTGAATGTTTGAAATGCTTCTGATTTTGTCTTTAAACAGTAAATCCAACACATTCATGAGTAGTCATCAACAAATGTCATAAAATACTTATTCCCATTTACTGAAGGAGTTGGCATTGGGCCACATAAATCATAATGCACTAGTTCTAATTTCCTACTTGCTCTGAAATTAGATTCATGGAATGACAGCCTACTATGTTTCCGTAATATACATGCATCACATTTATTCTTCTCTTTGGGAGTGGTGGGAAAGCCAAATAAACCATTATTTCTCAACAAACGAAGACTATTATAATTTAGATGACCAAATCTTGCATGCCACAATGAGCTAGATGACATATTACCTTCTCCATGCTGAGAGAGGTAGGCATAGTTCTGAAATCTTGCGGATGAACCCTTGAGCTTCAGCATCTTTCCATCTTCGTATCCAGTCATGATGACTTGGTTGTCAGAGGAATTTCTTATTTCAATGATTCCATCAAACATGTGGATGGAATGGCCTTGCTGTCGAATCTCCACCATGGACAGTAGGCTTCTATGCAAATCTGGAAGATAGAGAACATTCTTCAACAAGAAATCAGGGAATCCAGGCATCTTCAGTCGAATGGTGCCCATTCCCTTTGGTTTAAGGCTTGAATTATATGCAAAGTAAACTATGCCATCTGTTGTTTCGTTAAGCTCGTCAAAACAATCTTTTCTAAATGTCATGTGTGATGTTGCACCAGTATCAAGAAACCAACAATATTTGTAAGATGAAAGAGAAGTCATTTCATTAAATCCAAGATTACAATGTGCAACTATACAAGAATCAGAAGATTTACTAGCATCTTGGTCATCTTTCTTCTGGTTATGCTTGTCTTTGATGGAGTCCCATGAATCCCAACACTGATCTGATGTGTGCCCATTCTTTCCACAACGCTTGCACTTTGATCTTTTTCTGGAGTTGTTTCTGCCCCCTCTGCCTCTGAAATTTCTTCTTCCTCATCCTCTCTTGCTGCAATCTCCCTTGGAAGGGTATTTGGATTGGTCTTTGCCAGCTAGGGTAGCACCAATACTAGATGCCAAAGAGTGCATCTTTACAACTGTTAGTTTACAATAATAAACTTGATATGACAAAGATAAATAGAGAAAAATAATAACCTTGTAGGTCTACAGTCTCTACCAAGGTGAATACAATGCAAGCTTCAGGTGAGCATACACAAGCTTCTTCAGTATACAAAATATATCACTCACGAGCTTCAAATATACAGCATCATTCCTTTTTATACAATATAGGTTTTATGCAATATGATATCAATCACATAAGAATGTCTCAAATCTCAGCATCCATTACATAGTCTCAAATCGCAGCATAAGTATGATATACCAATCAACAATATTAAAATACTTCTTACAGCCACTTCTTACAACCTTCAACGCTTCAAGCATTATATATCAGTCAGCAATACCATGGTAAATTCGAGGTCCATAACAACAAATGCATGCCAGTTTTATCCAGTAGGGCATGTTAAAAAATTATGATAACTGTTCAGGCATTCAATTCAGATATACAGATTTAATTTTTGACTCATTGTTCCTTAAAAACCCATTCTGTACGAATGCATCCTAGGGTTTAGGTATTTGTAGAATTTTTGCAAAGATTCTACAACTAAAGTTCAAACCGCAAATGCAGTTTATTATTAACTACCATCTCTGATACAAATGAGCAACCATGCACTGCAATCATGTCCAAATTCTAAGAGCGGTTGTCCTTTTCTTAACGTACCAGAACCCCCACTGGCACTTACATGTGAGAGTAATGGCCACTAAATCATGGAATTGAAATCGCAGCTCTGGATTTCACCAAAAACTCGCAGCAGAAAGATTTAGAAAATGGATTGGCTCATTTGCACGGAAGCCATAAAATAATTAGGTTTAGAACTTGCATGAGCAATACATTCTAGAATAGAACGCGTCCCAGTCTTCAATCTCCTCCACGTAGCCAGCTCAGTTAACGATCTCAGGCTCTGGAGAAAAAACTTGAGTCTCCAACGGTCTCCACTGGTCTTCACTAGGCAGAACGCCCATTGAACACTCAGTGCACAGCTTTCACCATTCACTCAGCTTCACCATTCAACGCACAGCTTCTCTTCATGCGGGCAGTCTCTTCTTCAATATTAACGCAACTCCAGACTTTGGTTCTAAGACAAGGGGGCGAGAAGGAAACCCTAATAAATAGTAAGTGCCATATAGATCATTTGATCATGTGATCTAATCATGGTCATACCATATCTGAAGGTTGGAGTTGAGTCAGCCAT
>LPNX010269066.1:5485-22985 GCA_001517045.1 Pseudotsuga menziesii | reverse complement strand
GAGGTTGTATGTTCTTTGACCTTGAAGCTTGTTCTTGCTTGTTTCCCTTGAAGACACTCTCTACAAACATGATTTGGTGGTTTTATGATCTTTGGCAGATTTCTTACAACTCCATTCTTACTAATTTTTGCAAGATTGTCAAAGTTCCTGTGGCCCATCCTCCTATGCCATAGTAAACTTTTGTAATATCCCGAATTTGACCTTAACTATATTGGATATAAACCCCATAGCATATGAATTACTTTGATGTTTATGTTATGAAAACATGCATTATCCTTGTAAAGCAAAAAGGACTGACATTGGGTAACAAAATAAACAAAATGAAAGTGGATACCTACCGAAAGTCATCACAATCGCATGTTAATCTTTTGAGATCTGAAGATCAGAGATTGGGCTGCATTGCACAATCGAAATGTACCTTTGTTATTATAGCTAAGCGATGTTGTTAATTTAAACATTTTACAGGACCGTGTAAATGTAATTTAAATGAATATGATACAAGACCGTCGTCTGGTTTCGAGAGGTTTATTGGTTTTCTTAGCATTTGTATTTTCTCCAAGATATTAACAAACCTCTGTAGTTGAAATAGTATAGACAAAAAAATTACTTACCTCTACGATGCTTTGTACAAAGCACAAACAGATATAAAAGCCGTGGCATCATCGATTTCAAAACTCCCAGATCTTCTTATAAGTGTTATGCTGGGATAGAAAAATCACTGTATACGTATTGAACATCATACCCACACAGTCACCCTTTAAAAAAGAGGCAATCGAGAGCTACAGTACCCGGAGTAACAAGAAACCATCAAGAAACCATCATTCGAGCTCTACTAAACATAATGCATAATGCATCGTACGAGCCCTAAACTGAAAATTACATAACGCATAACACTAAAATATGCATCATTGGAGTGGTAAATAGACACAGCCCGACAAAAGCATAAAAAAAATATAAATAAATCATTCATTTCGCTAGAAGAAAAATGCCCAAAGCAGCTTGCCGTAAGGCCGAACAGGGTAGGCGATCACAGCTCGGGGCATGTTGAGGCAGATCCGACGTTTGGACTATTGCTGATCATTGTCGTTTGGCGAGAGGCGTTGGTAGGTAGCGTTCAGGAAGAATGCGGCAGTGATCATGCGGGTACTGGAGGGAACCACTGCCCTGGCAACTCTACCTCCAACGGTTTTCCCTTTGCTGTCTACAACAATAATGGCGAGGTCTCTGGGGGTCGCGGGCGGGGCCAGGAGGGTGCCCGAGAGAGACAAGATCTCAAAACGACCCTCCAAGACCATCTCGTCGGGAACACGAATAGTTATGTTGGTAGCAGGCTTCAAATTTGAAGGCTTCAGTGCCCGTCAAAGGCCTGTTTACCTGTCATAGAAGGCCATGACCGAATTTGCCAGGCCTACAAAAATAATTCGGTTTCATGGAGTGCCCGTCGAAAATGAAATGAAGCAGAACTGTGTACATTGACAATGGAAGGGCAACCCCAAAATTTTGCCCTTCCTGGGTTTTCAATGGGCTGTGGGAGTTTGGAAGATTTGGATGGGTGACAGGTCACGGTGGACCTCAGTTGTAATTGACGAATTGGCAGTGACAGGGTGGAAGCCCTTTGGGCTACGTGAGGTGACTCAGTTACGGACCAGGGTGTCACTGTCAATCGGCCTGCCCAGTCTGATCGCTGCCAACAAGTGCTCGGTGCATTTATGTGAACTTTGAATGGAACTGGGCCGCTGGTCCTCTAGGAGTCGTGGTTTTGGTTTCACGGTGGGGCTGTTGTACCCACGGGCCACCTTTTCAATTTCAGGGTCATTCATTCCTCTCACCCACTACGCATTACCCACTTCCCACTCGGAGTAAGCTAGCTCGGGAGCAAACCTCCCTCATAGGACGGAGGAGGAGCAAAGTTAACGTTGCTCCTCCTCCGTCCAATGGAGGGAGGTCTGCTCCCGAGCTAGCTCACGCCCTTCACACTCTGCTCATTCCCGGGTCTCAACGATGATGAAGACCATGCTCTCCATTATGACCATTCCTAAACTGGAGTTAAAAGTAAAGTACTGATTTCAATCTGTCCAAAGGTGGATACAGAGAGAACAGATTTGAATGGGCAGGTCACAGATTGGAAATTTCGATCTCTACTGGCAAATTACAATGCCAATTTAATGTTGCATTCATCGTTCACTGGCTGCAGTTCCTTGGTGTTAATGTGGAATGGTGGATTTTGTATAGTTGGGTGGCTCAATTTTTTTTGCATGGCAACCTTGGTAATTTCGGCATGGCAACTAGAGGTAAACTCTATTGTTGTAGTTTTTTTTTAAGAGTTTTTTGTATGTCTTGGATATAATTTTAGGGTTTGGTTTGATTTGGGCATTTGCAGGTATGGTTGTTACTGGGGCGAGGGTTCATTCTTCTTCAGGGATGTGTTTTAAGCTATCTTGCTTCCACAATAACAGTTAGCTCAAGTAAGTTGTTTTCTTTTCCTCAAGAATTATAAATTGTAACGTGTAACCCTCTAACCCTGAAATATTTTCTTTTGCTCTAAGAATTTATGAATTTATCTATAAAATTTAATCAAGATAAAATCTTGGCTCTAGGAATTTATGAATTTATCTATAAAATTTAATTAAGAATTAAGATAAAATCTAGATAAGTTTGATTTTTTTTTTAAATTACAAGTTTGGTAACATTTAATAAAAAATAGTAAAAAAATAGTAAAAACAATATGACGGATGGATTTACTATTACATTTTGAAATGAAAAGAATGATTTATTTTTGCATGTCAGCATTGAAGGGCTCACTATCTACTAACCCTTCAAAGCTAAATGGGACCCTGCACTTCAAATTTGATCCCTGGTTGGTAGCAGTCCCGGTGGGAGTGAGCTAGCTGTGGAGCAAAACTCTCTCCATCGGACGGAGGAGGAACAAAGTCAACACTAACTTTGCTCCTCCTCCGTCCAATGAGGGAGGATTGCTCCACAGCTAGCTTACTCCGTCCCGGTGGCGCTGAAAAGGCAGACACCACCCGTGCGGGCGCATTTCGCGAGGCTCTTGGGCGCGACGCTTGATCACATCGCGCCCAGTGGGGATCTACTTTCTGTGCAGTCGAAGAGCATTTGCACTCTCCTGAATTATGATAGTCGGCGGCTTTGGCTTATTTCTTGATCCGGGCGGGTCGACCTCTGGGTTTCTGACCTTCCCGGCCTTCTTCACATGATTCATCTTGATCGTTAGTACTGGTTTTTCTCTTTCGCAGGTCAAGTTCATTGATGCCCTTCCCTGGGTCGTCCTCACCAAGAGCTTTAGCGCTGTGATCTTTTGTAGCCATGTATACACTGAAACCCTCTTGGCTGTGGTGGGAGAGCCAGCACTTGTGCAAGTTGGACATCTCTTTTGAAAATAAGCTCAGTCGCGCGCATATACTAAGTGATAACATAACTACTTAATATAAGAAAATATTTTATGTTTTGACATATTCTTTTGGCGATATACCATTTTTCCAACTCAAAACCTAGAAAATTAAAACCCTAAAACAAACAAAAAAATCCAAACCCTAAAGCCCTAAACCTTTAACCAACCCCAGAATGAACTGTCAAGTTTGAACAAATTTACTATAAAGGAATCGATATATTAATGATATTAATGTAGTGAGTGATTTGTGCAAATACACCATATTTAAGGATTGGGACTCTTCACAATTGAACAAGTCAAAATACTTTTTACCCTTAAAAAGTTAAAAAATGACTATCAACCAAAACATTAGCAAAGATAAATAAAAGGTCCAATGTGTATATCAACCAAAACATTAGCAAAGATAAATAAAAGGTCCAATGTGTATATCAGATTAGATTGATTGTGTTAAGTTAAGTAACGAATTTTGAGATATAAGGAAATAAAGATAAGGATTTTCTTGTTAAATGACTTTATTTACCATCTAATTTTATAAAAAAAATTGAATTTTAACATTTTTCAATATCAATAAAAATGAATAATTTATTTTTTAA
Source organism: Pseudotsuga menziesii (assembly GCA_001517045.1). Classification (NCBI taxonomy): domain Eukaryota; kingdom Viridiplantae; phylum Streptophyta; class Pinopsida; order Pinales; family Pinaceae; genus Pseudotsuga; species Pseudotsuga menziesii. The sequence continues at coordinate 18,980 of LPNX010269066.1, read as the reverse complement.
ATAATGATTTTATTTAATATGTATAGTAACTAAACTTTATATTAATAATTTATCTTAAGAAGACAAGGAAAATTAATAAAAACATAGTCTATAAATATGATCTCAATAACACACACATAGCCACTATAACCAACCAGAGTCCATAGTTATGGAAAGTTTACCTTAACCCCAATTAAAAGATTCTATTGGTCCATTAGGTATAGATACTTAGTTTACATATCCTCATAAAAAGAGATAATTTTTTCTTTCTTGCTTTCTTTTCATGGAAATCAACTAAAGGCGCATGCCTAGGCTTAGTGACCAACTCATGGGAGTGTCATTCACAAAATCCCACAAAAATGTAAAAGTAATCTATGATGAGATGTGTTGTTACTCCACCTTGCAATTGAGTGGGGTCACCCTTGGCATGGTGACTAAAATGTCACTTTTGTAAGAACTCATGATCAGGGTAGGTAAGCTGGTGATGACACCTCCTAACCTTCAGTTAAAACCTTAGGTTTTTGAATTCCCTAAACCTCTAGAAAAAATATCCCTTTAAGAGTACACTTACCTAACTTACATTATGAGTTTAAAAAGATGAAGTAGTTGGATAATAATTGGAAGGTTCAATCACTTTATTGCCAAAGTTTATAACATTTTTTTCAAAACCAATATTAATTTCGTCTTGTTAAGAATTTTTGACAAAACTAGAGATTCCTTCAATTGATCTTCTAGAAAAAGATTTCAGGTTCATTTAATTGCATCGAGAGCTAGGTGTTCTGCAGCCTAGTATGGTAGAGATGTTGTCACAAACTTAGGGAAACAATACATCAACATGTTGGCTAAAAAAGAAGAAAAAATATAAGGAAAAACATGTCCTCTTAATTTATCAAATAATAAAAAACCAGTATTAAAACCAAATGAAAAGTAACTAAAAAAATCTATGTTAAACAGAGTGATCAAAATTTTTGGGAAGTAATTTTTTTTTAAGATTTAAGACAAAATAATTACAGCTCAAGAAATTGGATTCCTCTAGATACTTAGTCTATTTGTGTTTAAGATGGACCTATGATGGTATAAATAAAGGTACTACTCAAGCATGATACCATATGCTATTATTTATTTACAACCCCCTTTGCAAATAATGAAAACAGTGAAAGCTCATAAATATTAAATATACTATCAAAAGTCAATTAACCAAAATAAACTTCAAATCATAATAAAAAAATAAAAAAATTAATTTAATGAAAACAACCAAACATATATACAAGTGAATGAAAAAATCCATGAATAAATTAACATCTAACCAAAAAAATGAGTATATTAACATCTTAACATATCATAATTTAAAAATGAAAAGAATTGTATTTATCTAGAAAAAAAAGGACAATGTGCAGCACAGCTACATATTCCCTACCAATAATTCGAAAATTGCAATTGTATTTTTGGTAACAAGACAAACTAGTCTTGTCATGTTTTAGTTTGGATTAGACCATATACAATAAGAAGGAAAAATGAATTTTTGGTATGGTCTCACTGGTTTTGCAACAAATAAAGACAATATATATTATAGACAACTTGTTTGGGGTATGGATCGTCTACAGACCTTTAGTTCTGATTTTATTGGACAGAGCTTACCAAATGGTCTTGAAGAAATCAAAGATGGTTTGCGATATCTCTACAAATTGCAAACTAGCAAAGCTACATGCAGAAATTTCGATCTTGAACAACCTGCCATGGAATATATGAATGACAAAGATACTTATCCAAATGAGGAATACACACCTTTAATAATATGTTTCAACGATACTCAAAATTGGACAAATCATCGAGTTTCTGCATATGTCTTGAACCTTGGGTATTGGACGAAAAAAAAATAAAAACAGAACATAGTGTTCAACAAAGTTGTTCAAGTTTAGGATTATCCTTTCCAAAAAATACAAGTGAACAAACAAGGAAAATACCAAGTGAACAAACAAGGAAATCTGCATGTCTCATATGCAGTGATGAAGCAACACTCTTCCATTTAGATTTTGTTAGGTCTGAAACCGTCGATAAAGAAAAGATTGAGATGATGGAGGGCACCCGAGGAACTGGGGAGGACTATAAAAGTAATGAAAATTACAGAGCTGAATGACAATGGTTTTATTTACAATATGAGAGAAACACAAATGACAGTCAATCCCTTGATCTGCAAACTGGTGAGTTATCAAGACGAGAAAATATGAAAAAGCCTCCTTGGCTTGTGCAATCATGAACATGACATTATGTGTATTAGAAAATGTGGGCGTATCTCTAGTTTCACCAAATATTTGGTTTAATATTTTAAACACATGGAAACTAAGCACTAGAACGGTATTTGACGGATTATTCCTCTCCACATTTCAATTTATTGAGATTGGTCCAATAAATCCATATTCATATCCAGTTCATTATACACTCTAATAAAACATATTATCCGCAGGGTAACATCCTAACCGAAGCATCTAACAAGAACATCATGAGGATTATAAAAAAATTGCTGCGGGAAAGAAAAAGGGCATGGAATACCAAGTTAAAATAAGAGTTATGGGAAGACAGGGTCAGTACTAAACACTCTATGGGAAAGTCCCCATTTTAACATATCTACAGAATCGAAGTCGTTTTACTTGTCAGTCCCACTTCCCCAGTTGCTAAGATATTACAAGACGTTCAGACTGAACTGGATGACATGCGGATATAGATGGATCAGATGATACAGCTACATGAAACCCCGGAGTAGGTGAACCATCTACTTGAAGGTTGCTAGTCTCTGTTTGACGGAGTTCCAACATTTTTTCAGGCGTTGGGGTTTCAACAGGACAAGGAAGAGCCATTTTTAGTAGAAGATAGTGACTGAAAGAAGAAAGATAAAAACAACGTCTTTCCTACAGTCAAGACACAGTTTTCGAAGTCTTCAATGAATAAAGCAATGTCACCCAAACCAGTAGAGAAAAATAAAGAAGCGACGTAATAATCTTTAAATTCATATTGAATAAACTCATTTGCAACTTTCTACTGAAGAAATAACGAAGTTTAAGGATCAATCAAGTCGTGCAACAATTCCATTCTAAAATATCTATTCTGTTTGTTAAATACTTCTCAACATGTTCCTTAAATGAATAAATTTGTTTCTTTATTCCAAACGATACATTTACATTATTGTATCTCTTTGCTTTTGCTAATTTCAGTGTTTGATTTATTCATAGTTACATTCACTACGATAAAAAAACTGAGTAAATTGTATTTCTCATTACAAACTGAAATTTGAACATTTATCTAATATGAATTTCAAATATATAATTGCATTATTGTATCTCTTTTCTTTTGCACAAGGTCATGAATAAACCTTCTACAACTAAGAATTAACCAAACATACATAGATTATCCTAAAAACAATCATTACCAAACATACATAGATTATTCTAAAAACAATTTTATATCTGTCAAGAAAATAGTAGGTAGAATCTCTAAGAATATCGGTCTTCCTTGATATATCTAGGTGAGGCAATGATATAATCTTATGTGTGTGATACTAGAAGGGCCAAAGACTATTCAACTCATTGGTTGCATCAATGGCAAGATTGAAAATCTTTCTGAAAAATGATGCGGGGGCACTTCTAGTCTCAAGATAATAATAGGTAGAATCTTTAAGAATCCATCATCATTATTCTTTTTCAAAGGAATATACAAGATGGGCAGGATCCCAAAACACAATTAAAGATAATAATAGGTAGAATCTTTAAGAATCCATCATCATTATTCTTTTTCAAAGGAATATACAAGATGGATAGGATCCCAAAGCACAATTAAAGGACAATAACACAATATAATCAAAATATTATTATTTTATCCATTTACTCAACTTTATTTTAGGTTTCCAATTTTCCTAGAAATTAAAGAGACACATACTTTCATGATGACAAATACATAAATAAGCCCATGTACTTTGATGATGGCAAATGCATATACCCATGTTTTGAACTACAAGTGTAAAGTCCAATTTTCCATTAGCAACTTCCAAACCAATAAAAAAAATAGTTTAGAGTATCAATGTCAAGAAATATGTCATTTCCTATACTATTTCCTTTATAAACTTGAACCATTTCAATTATAGCATACACAATACAAAACATTATTTAAAATTGCATTATCAAAGTAGAGTAATTGGGAAATGTATTGTTGCATTGAAAAAAGTTTCATATGAGTAATACTCCCAAAACAAACCAAGCTCAAATGCTAATTTCTTGACCTACGACGTAATTGCTCATGTAGAATAAGATACTGGAATAAATTCCCTCATCAAAATATAACTAGCTATAATAAGTATAGTTTTTCAATATTGAAAAAAAATAGCTATGTAGTGGGGATTTCTCCCCTACTACGTGCAAAATAACCTACTCTAGCTCATGTAGAACATAGGGTAGAGTTCACAAATAAGAACGGGAAGGAAAAACAACAATAACAATTTTTTTAATGTTTTTCAGATATATAATATTAACTAATGCAAAACAAGACAAAAGATAACTTTTTCTTTAAGGTGGGCCACGGTATCCATCCGAGGAAATGGTCCTCCAGCTCCATGGTTTGGGTCTCCAGTCTCTTCCACAAATGGTTGTCAAATGGAGAATGGATCCAAATGGGTATGGAGCAAGCTCAACATACACCGTGGGAAATGGAGTGGCAAAATATGGGAATAATGGTAGAAAAGCATATGATGTGAATGAGAGCAAATGGCAAAAAAGTGTGACTAGAAGTGTTTTGGGGGAGATCTTCATAATGTATTTATAGGATGGTCCAAGGGTTTTTGATCCATGGTAATGACCCATGGTGTTTTATTGTCAATGGTATTTATCTATGGTATTTTAACCCATTCCCATTTTTAGGATTTTTGGTCCTTTTTGGAGAGAGTGGGGATAAATCACAATAAAATATCAACTTCCCTTCATGTATGGGGAAGGAATAATAATGTTTTGGACCATGTTTGGTGGAAATTTAGTTCTGAATGTCAAAATGGAGGAAATAATGGTGGGAATATGATGTATTACTATGGTTTATACCATGGAGAGCTAGGTGAACAAATTTTGGTGTTAACATATTGCCCCGTGATGTGTGAGGGTAGGAGCTCATCGTATGGTCGATAGACATCATAAGATGAAGGGAAAATGGTGACAACGGTGGAGAGACTAGAGAGGACCGTGGAGTAGAGGAGTCTCCTCATTCAAACTACAATGGCTTTTGGTTTGTATTACTTATCAAAAATGGATGAGGTACATATAATCTCAGACATGTGTATGTATGAGGTAGGCATAACCATGCTCGTAACAATTCCAAAAATAAATAATGGGGATCAAGGTTCAAATAATGGGAGCTGATCAATACATATACAACTAGTGATACATAATGGTGGCCTCAACAGGAGGATGAATACATATAATGATCTCAAGAACTGATACATAGGAACAATGGAATTATCATAGAATGCAATATCATAACAACTAATGCTCTGCTAGATCTGGAGGTGTACACATCTGTATGGACTCAATGTCTGAGAGTCAGAATCTCTGAGGTATAATAAACAACATCAAGCACTGTATATACACAGAAGCATAACACTGGGGGATTCCGAACACTGTCACTAGCGCAATCGAGAAATCACAAGGGACATGAAACTATATGGGTCCCATAGTAGACTCAACAATGTGCTAGAGTCAGGTGACAACCGATGTTTTCGATCAAATAATGAAGGAACCAATGCCTTGTATGAATAACATCGATGCGATGATGTATATGAAGTCGAGCACATGAGACACAACTAACATGAAAAGAACTAATGAATTCTTTCAAATGGTCCAAGGAACTCATCAATGAGGTGGATGACGCCAAGATACATGGACCTATAGGTCTGTCCTATCGAATAGATGTGTAGAAGTCGATAGAGGGATACGTGAAACTAACAAGGAAATTATTTTTCCTTGATATAAGCACAATGGGGGATAACTAGAGATGTGTAATAGTGAGGGAACTAAGACACTAAATGGGGAAGAGGGGTAGGGGAGTATGGGGAACACAAAAAAAAATTGTTCTGAGTATGAAGACGGGGATGACTTGGGATCAAATGAAATTGACTCATGGGAAATGGATCATAGCTATGAAACTAGGGAGATAACTGCAATGGGAAATACTTGGGGGAGTAATTGAATAGTGATATCCAGGGGATCCAAGGGAAACTCATCACAAAGTACTCTGAAGAAAGGATACCCAATAAGAGAAATATTCCATAATGTGAGATCATATGTGATATATGGGGGAACCAAAAGACATCGTTTGGGCCTTCTTCATAGTTTAAGGAGAACAAAGAAGGGATAACAGTAGGCTCAATATGATACTATCTCGTGGATTTTTTTCTATCCAGAGACAGTAAATGATCCATGGTGTTTTCATGTTTAGAGTGTCTAAAAATATGAAGAAGAGTCCAGTGGTTCTCTTTTTTGTACAATAGTCTCCTGAGCCCAAAAAAGGATAAAAGTATACAAAGGAGAGCTCTACCAACCGAAAGGGATAGAGAGAATCCTTTACCATAGGTAGTCCAACTAGGTCAGAAAAGGTTAAACCTATACTCACTTGACGGTCATTCAAATAATTTTACGAGCATGAACAAAGCCAAGTTTTCTCGACAATCTTTTCTTGATGAGAGGGTTGAAAAACAGCTTAAAGACAACCCATAAATCAGATTTTCCGTAAGTTACAGTCTCGATGTTCGACAAAACATAAAAGGATACAAAGGGAAATGTTCCTAGCAAGAAGGTGCTAGGGTGGTCATTTTCTTTTAATAGTCTACGTAGTTCAAAAAGGCGGATAAATGAGGCCACATATACATCATTTCAAATACTTTAATGAGTATGAAAGGAACCACACGTGATCGACAATCTTTTCATTCCTTTAGGAGTCAGAAAAGAGATGAACAGAAACTCCATAATGGTTAGTCAAGAAAGGAGGAAGTGTTTGATGTATCAAAATAGGTTATGGTGTGAACATAGATAATGATTATTAACAATGGAACGCTGATGAGGCCTCCTTGCACGATGATGTATGGCGGTAAAAATAAGACCAAGTTTGCAGTCTCGGTGGAGCCGATGGTTCATGAATATGCCAATATGTACAAGGGTTGATTTGCGTGGTGGCATGCAAATTGATGTGACTCTGGGAAATGGCTTGAAAAATCAATAGGAGAGAATGAGACTTGGGTCTCCACAATGGATAGAGGATGGAAAACCGTACCCAACACTATGAACGATGTACAAAATGGACATCAGATGACTCTGTGGTTCACAGAAGAAACAATTGACCAAATGGATGTGATTTGATCCACTGCCATGAGATCCGAATCAATTCTTTTTACCGATAGGTGTAAGTTTTGGGTCACCGGTTTACTAGCTAAATATGTATAAATAAGGTGCTCCTTCCCTCATTTGGGCACCGAGTGTTTTTGAGTCTAGTAAGCTTTCTGCATTTTCTCTATGTGTCGAGCACTGTGTATGCTCTCCCTCTATGCCTCGAGCGATCAGCTAGGATCAAAAGCAGTGATCTCACTTGTAATGAGTCTATAAAACTAGTAGCGTATGCTCTCCCTCTGCACTTAGTGTGATCAGCCGGGATCAGAAACTCTGGTTAGTGTAATTTTGCGCTTGTGATGATCTTCGCCCTCTGAAGATGAACAAGTTTTTGAGTCTATATTAAGAAGCTACATTTTCTGAAGTCTTTCTCTCTCATTAGTTGCGTTTGCGTTCGATCTTGGCGTCTCTACGAAAAATGTGTATATTAACATCATAACATGTCATTATCATATTAAACTAGAAAAATAAGATGAATTATTAATCTAAATTCTTATCCTAAATATAATAAGAATTTTCCTTCAAATTATGCTTGCCTCGTGATATGTTTGAATAAATAAATAAAATTATTCAACATTATTTAAAAATGGAAAACCAAAATGGAAAAAAAGATAAATCCTAACAATGATTACAAAATTAGTTCGATATGTTTATAAAGTTTTATGTATAAAATGATTGAAAAATTAAGTATGATCAAATTCTTTATAAACATTCTTTCTTAAAAAAAAAAGTTAAAGAATCACATATAAGCATTTCATAATTAAGTTATAGTAATTATTAATTGTCAATTGGAAATAAGACTGAAGATGAGTTATCTAATGGATAAAATCAAAAGCAAGATAATAAACAATTAAAGAAACAATGAGTAATGTGTATTTATGTGAACGATAGATTGTCCTTATCTAAAAATTGACATACCACCTGCTAACTTCACATTATAAATAAAGAAGAATTATACTCATGATAAAAGAAAACAAACTAAAACCAACTAAACTAAACCTAAACCTACTCCTAAACTACATATATGCAATAAATATCAAGTGAAATGGAAATAACACAATATTAAATAGCCACTGAAGCCAACTAATCACCTTTAGTCGTGCGATAATAGCACCATTACAAATATATAACAAGAAATGACATGTCACTAAGAAAGAGATTAAACAAAATGCATTGTGCTTACCATCTAAACCATTGTTTAAACAAGATGAAAATAAGCCCTTACAATTAATCAAAATCTTCTCGAGATAGGAATCCTCAAGCCAATCTGCAATCTTGTCATGAAATATATATTGAAATGAGTCTATAGATGAGTGGTAGTTATTAATAAAATTGTTAAATTTAGAAATTGTATCAAAAGCATGAGAATCTAACATAATTATCGATTGAAATTGAATTGATTCATGTAATAAATAACTTTAGTTATATGAGTTATCATCCCTAGATAAGATAATTCCATTTGAAGGAAGACTCATCTTCTATTAGAATATTCATATTCAACTCTAGTTTTGAATTTATATACTCTCCTAAAATTAATTGACCATTGTGATCAATATGCTCTTTTGAAAAATATAAACATGAAAAGAGGTTTAAAACACAATCATGCTCATTCTAAGAAGGTGAATATGAGAGAAAGTTGCAAGAATTTTTGGAAAGAGAAGATTCGGGAACTAATTGAAGATTGGAATAATTATTAATCATAGAATCTCCTTGAAATGGATCATGTTCATGTTTAAGTAAATTAGGAGAAGACTATTCAATGGCATGATCACCATTTTCAAATTCAATCTCTTGAAGTTCTAATAGTGTTGTAGTATCTTGGACAGTATGATAAAGTCCTTCTTCACTTTTACTTGATTTTTCATGTAAAGAAGATATTGATAAATTAGGATTATCATAAGTTACATTTATGTCTTTAGAAATTTATTATTCCTTTTAATTTATGAAAGTGAAAAAAGTATGGAAATAGTGTTGGTTTATGTTGCTTCTTGATACACACCTTGGGTAATGTTGCATAAATATTCAATCCACTCGGTGCACCTTGGGAGAAAGCCTCGAGTCAAGTACTGTCACTTGATATTGATTCCTTCGTCTAGGCCAATTCTAAGCAAATCCAAGGGAGGTGGTCCCTATAAGTAAGTATTTTTTAGTTTTAAGTTATGAGAATTAAAGTGTTATTTTAGGAGTTTGAAATATGCTAGTGATACAATTTTTTGCAAATTAAGTTTAAATTAATTGCATAAAAGCGCCCATGCATTTGAGAGTACTTAAAAATTATATGGCCTACAAGCTAGCTATTCCTATCCCTACGGTAGGGAATTTGGAGCAATGCAAATTTCTTGTTATACGGTCTACTAGCTACCTATCCCTATTAGTGTCTTTTCAAGCACTTGTGAGTCTCGTGCTGTAACTTAAAACTTAAATAACATTTCTTCCTAGACCTCGTAGGTTTTTCGAAATTTAATCATAAACATATGATATAGAGGGCAAATGCATGTTTTTTAGTCCCCCTACGTGAACAATACAAATTTGATAGTAGAACTTAGCAAGAGACATGTGAAAGTTTATTGGAAATTACTTAATGTTAACTATCATATAATTTATTTAAAGTGTTAACTAAAACATTTAAGTTGTTGAAATCAAAGAGAATATGTTGTTTTAAAGGAAATGTAATATTTGCTTAAGGTACTCTACAGTGTGCTAGTTTGAAGGTAACTTAACCTTTATATGAAATTCTCTATAATACTATGTTCATACATACATTAAATAGAATTAAAAGTGACAATGACAACTATTGTGGACTAGTTGAGTGCTTTTATCTCATGTCATAGTTAGGCCTTCAAGTTAACTCCTAGACGAGTTTTTCAATTCGTGTCATGGTAATAAGCACAATTAAAGAAATTGTTGTCATCTCACATAATGCAACCAATTCTCATTAACTATACATGACCGGAAGCCACTATTGGCGAGTAAAGTTGATATCGTGTGGGCATAATTCTTCTATGGATGGGTTGGCCATTATTTTGGGTAGATGTGTCTATATGTTTTCTTTGTTATTCATTTTATGTATGACTTCTCTATATTGGTCTTATACTATACACTATGGTTGTATTTTTATCATTTCTATATTATATACTATGCTTTTGGAATTGATTAAACTTCTTACTACGGGTCTCAATATTTATTTTGTTAAATTAACTTGAACATAAGTGTATACCCTTGTCTTCACTTATAGGAGTTTTGAAGATAAGTGTATAACCCCCTCTTCACTCATCGGAGTTTTGAAGTTTAAGCGTCCATCCATTTTAGAGTACTTAGAAAATATATGGGCTATTACCTAGCAATTCCTATTCCTTTGGTACGGAATTTGCTGCAATGCAGTTTTTCCTGTTATATGATTTACTAGCTAGCTATCCATATCACTATCCTTATGGTAGGGAATGTGGTGCAATGCAAGTTTTTCTCTTCTTATTTTAAAATTTAATTAAAATAGTAATTTATTAAAATTGAATCACATAAACAAAATTGCCTATATATATAGCTTTGAACATATCATTAATATTTTAAAATCCAACTTTAAAAATAATTTATTAAAATTAACAATAATAAAAATTCAATTTCAACTCTAATTAATTAAAATAAAAAAAATTTAAAAATTGAAATTATAATGAGATTTTAAAAATTACAATCAAATAAAAGTGAACAGAAACCCAAATTTTAAGTTAAAAATTTGATTATTTTGCATAGGTGCAATAATTCCATGAGAATGAACTTAAACTTTGACAAATAATTTCTACATGGCAAGGTCAGTCCTCGGCTGCTTGCTGGTGAGTTGTATGCCTATCAGTGGGTTCAATCCTCACTCCGTCTATAAGAAGTCCATATTTCCAAAAGCCTGTTTCATATTCTTCCATACAAAAATCTACATGAGGAGATGAGTTATCATAACTTCCATCTTTTTTCACTGTGAATTTCCCTACAACCAGGTGCAGCCATCCATTATCATCATAACGATCCGCATCTTCCTCTCGCAGCCATCCATAGTCATGAATATCTTGATATCTCAGCGTTAAGTCCCTGGTCCTTTCAAGCACTTGTCCGTCTGGTGTTGTAACTGAAAACATAACTGGCGTTTCTTCCCAGACCCGGTAGGGTTTTCGAAATTTAAGGATAAACACCACTCTGTACTCCGTATTCGGAGACAATAGCCTGCAGTCTATTCGACCCCGGACCTCTAACCAGGAAACCCTAAGTAACTCCGCAACCTCCTTAAATCTACATAACAATTACAACGTTAACAAACCCAATTAGGTTTCCTTCAGTTGAAGTCAGCATAGAAGAGCTCTTTCAATGCTTTGAAAGTTAAACAAATAAAATAAGGAAAACTAAATCAAACCTGGAGTCCTCTCCAGAAACCCAACGCCAATAACGATCGTCGTCACCCCAATTAATACTTAAGTCTCTTGCAGATAACATGTAACCCACTTTCGCTGTGGATCGCTCCAGCCAAAACATCTGTTGTACAGTCAGAATATGAATAAGATTGATAAACAAAAGAATGAATGGCCTTATGACAAATCTGGTAAACAAAACACAGAATATAAGGGTCATCTGAATACCTTTGTTCCCCCGTCTATCATAATTGAATTGCAGAGATGAAAGTAAAGTTCTTTCGTTGATGAGAATGCGATGGGGGAGACGGCCCTGGATAGTATCTGGTCCTGCAATTGTTGGGGGAGGAAATTGCTCCACACATCGTTGGATTCGGCGGCAGACGCCAAGTGTTTGGCGAGCGCCGAAAGTCTGCAAACGTGGTGTGGAGTAGTGTGGCTGAGGATCTCACATACTAGGTGTTCCGGAAACTCGAGAGTTGCATTCTCGGGCTCAGGCTCAGGCTCAGTATCCCGCTGAGGCATTGGTATTCGTGCAATTAAGACACTAATGACAACACTGCTGGCTGGCTGCAGATGAAATTAAGACACTAGTGACAACACTGCCTGGCTGCAGATGAAATTAAGACACTAGTAGTAGGGACAACACTGCCTGCGATGCAAATGAAAGGCAAATCGAAAGACGTAAAGTCAAGGAGGGCAGTTAAATATGGAGTGGGCTACCGATGCGACGATTTTGCCCGGCGGCAATCGTCGCGCGGGCGCTCCGACCACCGGCGACCTCGTTCCCGGCCCTGTCGCGAACGGCGTCCGTTTTTTGAGTTGCCGTTAACTACGAACGTCCGTCCACGGTCCGTCTCCTCCGTCACGTCCCATCCTCCCGCCACAATTCAAACTCCCGTGCTCCGTGAACGCACCCCCTGCAATGATCCCCTCGCCCTGCAATGATCCCCTGCAGCTCTGCTCTTTGAACGAGAGACGAAGGTCATTACTACCTCCAAACGATATGCCAATCGAATCAGACAACGTCCGGAAGCTTTCCGATCCGATCAATTAAACTGCTTCACCACATTTTCTTTCTTCCGGATTTGCACTATCCCTTCTATCATCACATCAGAGCTTATACTGGGGATTCCAATAGCAGCGTCTGTGTAGTGTGCGTCACAAGAAAAAGCGAGTTTGTGTGATAAGCTGAGCAAAACCGTATGGGGGGGAAAAAAGGTTATCTCAGAATAAGTACTAATCCGCATACATGGATTTACCGATCGATCCCAGCTAAATAGGCGAGGAGCGAGGAACGAGGGCGAGAACGACTTATATTATTGAATTTACCACCTTGACCTTTAACCTCAATTGGTTTCACCGTTTTATTCGAATTTCCCTCGCGCGAATATAAACTTACAGATGAGGCTTGATCTCGCCTTCGAGCTTCCTCGCCGAAGAAATGGCACAGGTAACCCAATGAATGGAGTCTCCTCTACTACCAGATTGAAATGTGACACTTTCTATATTATTTGTACAGCAGGAACAAATTGTTGGTTGGACAAAGACAACTTCTTATAATTTGATGTTGTTGCTCAATTAAACCTCTTTACAATATATTGTTAGAAAATCTCACACAAGTGATATAAGGGGTGGTCCAAAGCATGCTTCGACTGATGGGTATCGAGGACTCAGCTTGCTTGCTCTTTTCCTGGCCTCGCTACTGATGTT
>LPNX010269057.1:272639-340114 GCA_001517045.1 Pseudotsuga menziesii | reverse complement strand
CACTTACCTTTTGAAACAAAAGACTTCCCTGGGTTGACAATGAATTTCGTAAACTCTGTATGTTGATAACAATCTATCTGCATTTAGGGTGCTCGACAAGGGCCTTGCAGTTTTGCGCCTTCCTTGTCACCTTTGGGCCTGATAGGGGAGAAAAATTTCCCGAATTCTTATCTCTATCACGGCTGCATGATGAACATCATATACCTCGGCCATTGTTAGCTTATAAAAATCAAGAGATAGTGTCCTGAAATCATGGGAAACAACATCAAATTCTAGTTTCCGTGTTTCTAGTATGTGCGCTGCTAGCTCCACCTTGAGGGGTGACAACACTATTGGTGTCTCTATTGTATCAATAGGGTCAAATCCATGCGTCTCATATTCTATTGTGTCTTGTACTTCATTGATGGCTTCAGTAAGACTATTGACAGGTGCTGTGATTTTATTAGTTAGGAGTGTTTGTGTTCTACTTATTCTCTATAGGATGGTTTGCTCTACTTTTCTAGCTATGTCTGAAATTATGGTGATGTCTTCCTCATCCAATATAGTTATATTAGAATTTTTTTCATATTTCCTCTTCTTATGCCTCGGTTCGTGCTGCTCCTTTTCTTGCTCTTTCTTTTTCTTCTCCACTTCCTCGTCACTTGGTGTGGAAGATGAATCATCTTATGCAGAGTCCTCATTCACTTATTCGTCATCTCATGTCTCTTGCGATAGGGTGTCTTACGCGTCACCCCCTCTTGCACCTTGGTTTGTCTCCTCTTCGACTTGGATGTGCCATTCTTCAGTCTAGTCATAGATGACAGCTTCAACATCCTAGTCAATAATCATGAAGTGCGCTGGAAGAGCTTGTTTCTTTAGGTCCTGTCGTGGATGTAGTATGACATTATGGACATCGGCCTAAAAATTTATAATTGGCATATATCTCTGGACTATCGCAAGGAGAATTCTATGCTGGTGTCGCACTACTTCCCTTAGGGCTTCCCCATGCAAAAAGAACTCTATATTTTTATTCTTCTGTCGAATCTTATCCTCCTTATCAAACCAAAGGTTTTGATACTTTGCACGTCGACATAAAATAGAGATGTCCAGTGGCTGGTAGTCTAGTGGGTCAAACCAAACTACAAAGTAAATCAGCACAAGAAACCAGGAGTAATGGAATAGTGCTTTACCTTCTTCTTATTCTTGGGATGAATCATCTAGAAGCTCATTCAGTATATACTGGGACCAATTGATCTACAATACTTCAGTCCATAGTTCAACTAGTTCAGTTCTTCCTTCTTGTGCACTCACTGGATCACATCTTGCGTATCAGTTTGAAAGATAATACTTTCATAATGAACCTCGCTGTATTGTCAGTTATAGAGGCAATCATGAATCCTATGTTTGTGCAAACAAGGTCATACTTGTCTCTCATATTTTTCATATCCTAATCCTTCTGTAGATATGGTGCGGGGTCGATTCCGGCATGAAGGAGACCCGTGATCGATGCATTTATATCCACATTGAAAAAATATGCTTTGTCAAGAAACAAAGAGCCTCCATGGAAGCATACTAGCAACTGGAGCACATATGTTCTTACCTCTTTTCTTCAACCAAAATGAGGAATATATAGTAATTTGACTAGACCCACCCAGTCTAGTCCTTGATCCCACCCCATTGGAACAACAAGATGTGGTGCGAGCGGTGTGGTTGGAAGAGTGACTAGGTCAGGCTTCTTATGTGTATCATTGTCTTCAAACTTCATCCTTGATAGCTTTGGTGTGATATCCTTTAGTAGTGAAACTCCAATGGGGATCTTGGGTGCAACTAGGGAGGACTATTCTCACTGTGAGAGCTTCACTTCTGGAACCTTTGGCCTCCTTGGTAGAATGTATGGTGGTAGTAATTTCCTTTCCTCCAGACTAGAATTCCTCTCTCTTGTTGTTGGTGGAGCTGGTGTTTCTTTGGTGAACTTGCACTTCTTTCAAAACTTCGACTCCCTTACCTGAGGCCCTGATGTTCCTTGAATATCCATGATTGATAATATTGTCGATATATATGGTCCTTTACCTGCAGTTGATGGATTTTGAATTGGGGTCGAAGTAGTAGAAGGAGCGGTATGTGGAGCAGTTTGCACCATTCATTCTGGTTCTTGTTGCGCTTGCTATGCTTTAGGAAATTGTTATACCAAAATCCTATCACCATCATGTGATAAGTCCTTTGACTTACATACTTTCCCTTAATCCCAGCACTTGGAGTGGAAACCCATATTCATTGTCAATCATTCATGAAAATACTCAGCACCGTGCTTTCCTCGTTATCCATGAGCGGTACCTTCCTCGCATCGCCTGTATCTTGTTCACCATAAGTGGTGCCACCGCTTATAGCCTTTGGTCCATAAGCGTTTTTGACCTGAATGCTCTATCATAAGAGGAAAAAGGCATTACCCTGGGTAAAATGGGAAAAAATAAAGGTTTCTTGAGGCTTCTAGATCATGAGCCTCATGTCCTCTCTTATCCCTAACATTGTGGGTCATTTGAAATTGAGATCCCCTATCATAGGATCTTAGAGGCCACCTCATCCACAAATATCTCAACCATTCCTATCCATTGAGCCTTATAAATACAAGCTCATGTCCATGGTTGAGGGGGAGAACCATAGAGGTATTGTTATGTTGTTGGATTGACCACTTGGCCCAAGCCATTGGAGAGCATAGAGAGCAAATTTGGAGCTTATGGGGATGAAGTGTTGGTTTCATGGAGATGCATGTCGACACTAAGGCTTAATTGGTTGTAAACTTTTCCATTCATCTTAATGCAAAGCTGATTTTCGTCCCACATTACTGTTATTGTTGATTTCACATGTAAATGTTGTTGGATTCCTTAGTCACTGACATGGATGAATAGATTATGTTCTGGTAGCTTTGATGTGTTTGCATGTTTAATCTGATTATAGGTACACATGTTTACTATCAAAGTGGTATTCTAGGTATCTATGACATCCATGGAGGGTCTTCATTCTTTGTCATTCATTTGTTCTGGATCTGAACCATTCAGACCAGAGGAACAACTTCTATCCATAGAAGGTGAAATATTCCTGCTTACAACGATATAACCTCTTCAAGGATCGGGAAGGGTGATGTGCATGTAACATCAAATTATTCGTTGGTATTGGAAATTGAAATGACCATCTTCTTTAGCTCTTCACATTTGAATACATTGGTGCGCTCTTCCTCTCTCTCACAAGTAAAATGAATCTTGACAATGAAGGATGATATTTATATGTAGGCGCTCATCCTTCATGTAATCATTCGATGGAAGAGATGTGTCTTGTCGATCACATGGGATTCCCATTCAGCACATTCCAAAATTTACTTTGCATGCTTGAGTTTTGACTTGTACTCGTTAGGACAGTTATGGCAAGGAAAACGGATGGGACCAAAAATCACACCTCCACCTTTCCTCGGAATTTCCAAATTAATGACTCTGTGCTGGCATAACCGCCTAAATATTTTTGGGTATGCATTCTTTAATGGCGTTTAGTTGTCATTACCGCTTTTATTGTGGGATTTGCATATTTGTGTCATAGACGTGCAACATAATAGTTTCTTTCTCTCTCTCTCTCTCTTGTTTTTTTGTTTCTATTCCTTCCTACCCAACCATGTCACAACTATCATGGTAAGGTTTCAACTGGCTGCCATTTATCATTCCTATGATCGGTGTCCCATCCAGGTTATGTAATTTTACTACAAATGTGTTAGTGATGCGTGGGATCAAATATGGTCCTAGCCAATGTGTCTTCAATTTACCTTGATGCTTCAAAAATTTGTTGTCGTACATCAAAACAAGTCCTCCAACATCGAAATGCTTTTTCTTCATATGGATATCATGCCATGCTTTCTATATTTTCTTTTCTATGTTTTGATGAAACCTTGACATGAAGCATTCCTCCATTTGAAATAGTTATGACAATATTTGATCGACAACATCCACCTCGGTCATTTTAGCTAGCACAACATTTCTTAGGCTTGGCATAATATTTTCCATCTGCACAATATATTCTTGTCCATATACCAATCTAAATGGAGTGTGTCTTGTTAATATTTTGTAAGTTGTGCAATATTCCAATAGCACAACTGAAATGTTCTTATCCCAATCATCTCTAGCCTCGTTGCATACTTTGGTTAGCGCATTTTCCAAAATCTTGTTGAATTCTTCAACCGTTCCATTCTCCTGAGGTTGATAGGGTGTCTTTTTTGTATGCTGAATTTGAAACTCTGTAGTAAGATCATCAATCAACTTGTTAAAAAAATGCGTACCTTGATCACTTAGGAGAACTTTTATGCAGCCAAATCTTGTCACCACATTTTTAAATAGAAACTTGGTCACAGTCACAGCAATACAATCTTTAACAAGTGTTGCTTCCACCCATATGATTAAGTAATATGTTGTTGTGATAATATAGTGCGCGCTAGTCCTTTTTCCTGGGGGACTGATAGGACTAAAAAAATAAACAACCCATTTATCAAACACTTGTATGGTTATCTGCGACGCTACCGACATTTCGTCACCTCTTGATAGTTTTCCTTTTATCTGGAAAACATCACATCTTCGGAAAAATTTCTTAGTATCCATATGTATGGTTGGAAATCATAATCCAACTTTCAATTTCTTGTGCACTATTTCCTTTCCAGTGTAGTGTCCTCATGCGACAACAACGTGTGCTTCACTCATTATCCAAGGTCATTCGTGTTGTAAAACACACCATCGCAATATTTCATTAGGGCCCATCTTGTATAGATGGCCCGCGATCAACGTAAAATAAATGGCTTTGACGACCAAGTGTTTCTTTTGCACAATGGTGAACCCTTCAGGTGCATAATCTATACTGAAGAGGTGGATGATAGATTGATACTAGTTATCAAACATGGTGATTACAAATAGTTTTGCATCATGGAAATTATCCTCTAGGATATTTGGTTCTTCACGACTTTCTATCCTTGATAAGTGATCAGGGCCCACATTGAGTTCACCAGGTTTAACAATTGACTTCAAAATCTAATTCTTGAAATAGGAGGAGCCATCGATAGATATCCCCCTCCAACACTAGCTTGATGACTAGGTATTTTAATCGAACGATGAGTGTACATTTTAAAATTTCCACCCAACAAATAGTGTTTGAATATTTGCAGCACATATACCATGGCGAGTGCTTCTCTTTTTGTCATAGTGTAATTTTTCTCTACTATCAAAAGTTTTCTGCTAGAAAAATAAATAGGGTGATCAATCACACCCTCACCCGGTTGTGTCAGAACTATGCTAATCGCAAAAGATGGTACATCGAGATGAACATGGAATTTCTTCTTCCAGTATGGAAATGCTGATATTGGCATAGTAGACATATTTCCTTTAACTTGTCTAAACTTTCCTGACAACTTTCTATCCACTGAAAATTTGCATCTTTTTTCAAAAGCTTCTCCATTGGAGCAATTGTCTTTGCATATCCTCTGATAAATTTTCTATAATAGCCTTTGTGTCCTAACGTTGATTTGAGTTGCATGACTGATGTAGGTGGTGGTAAGTCAAGAATAATCGAAACTTTTATCGGATCGACCAAAATTCCATCACGACACACTACATGTCCTAAAAATAAACCAAATGGGGCACAAAAAATACATTTCTTTGAATTTAGCGCGATATGTAATGGGTGACATTGCTCCAGCATCATGCATAGAATTTCAATATGGTCTCTTACTAGACCAAACATAGTCCAATCATCAAAGTAGACTTCATGAAATTTATGTATGAAATATTTAAAAGAAGAAAATACTATTCTAGAAAAAATAGCAAAAGCATTCTTGAGTCCAAAGGGCATTACCATATAGTGATAGCAGCCCCATTCTATTACGGAGGTCATTTTGTGTCGATCCTCCTTCGTTATTCTGACTTGATGATAGCCAGAAAATCCATTAGTAAATGAATACATATCCTATCCTTTGACAATTTCAAGTACTTAATATCTGAATAGTGTTGGGAATGGATTGTGTAAGCATGCATCACTCAATTTTATCAGGTCGACAAATATCTTTACTTCACCTATTTTCTTCTTATCCTAACTCACTATAGAACTGATCCATTCTGATTCTTCAACTGGTTCAATGATTCCTGCGTCTAACATTTAGTCTAATTTAACTTTCAAATTTTCTTTATACCTCAAATTCAACCTATAATATTATTGTTTAACTTGTTTTGCATCTGGTTTTAGTGGTATTTTCATCTCCCCCAGATGTCCTACTATTCCCTTCATCTCTAAGAAGTTGGTAGGGAACATATCCTAGAATTCATGCAACAAGTCCGTGATTTTTGCTATTGTTTCCTCATCCCAATAATCTCCAATATTGGGAAAATTTTGGTTTTATAGCTAAGAAATGTTGAAATTATTAATTTTGAGCAAATGGAGTAACTGTTTGCTTGAAATACCACTTCCTTCCATCTCGTGCATACCCTCTGACTCTAGTGTATTAAGGTTGGTTGGATCATCATTTGGTTCTCCAACCATATTCTTACAATCCATCCAGTGTTGGATTGTCACACTGCACTTGTGGGAATTTTCCACTTTGTTAGAATAGTAATCCAACCACTTATTACCTTATTCTTACTCCTTAGTCAATTTTATTTCATTTTATGCATTATTACACTATGGTTTGGACTTAGGGTGCTTACTTTGACCAATAACCAGCTAAATTGGTGCATTCACACCCGTGTGAGTGCTCTAGCTCAGTAAACCATCCACATGTGTTCCCTTATAATTTTTGGTGCACTCCCATTCATTTAATGTGGATAGTTTGGTTGACTAGGAGCGCTAGAGGTTGATTTTGTCCATTTTTTAGTTGATTTGGTGCATTTAATTCCACCTAGAGCATCTAACCCATCTATTTTTCTACACCCAAGAATTCCAAGGTGTTATGATGACCCCATGTCACCATAGCCATGTCCACACAGTAATTCATGAACATTTGGGCTGATTTGGAGCATGATTGGCGCACTTAGGGGGGATTGAGGCCAATTTGGCCAAGTTTGTTTGTACAGTCACAATTGGCTTCCTAAGCCTCAAAAAACACTTTTTATGTAATATAAAACTTTTAATAACATTATTTTATGTTATATAGTCAAAATATAAGATGTTTCTGTTCACATTGCATGTGTAAATTTCTTCTCATTTAATGGTTTTTTGCTTGTTTTGCACCAAATTCGATTTGTGAGTTTTTATAAGGCTCCTAAATACTACTGTGGTTTGAAATTATCACATGGTATCAGATATGAGTGTGTTTTAGTGAGTTTAATATCAATCCACAACATCTTGAGCTGCATGTTTTAGAGAAATTCCAGATAAAGATGAGTTGTTTTGCAGAACATTCGACAATTTCATCACCATTAGCGCAGGAAGAAATGCAAGCTACCCACATATTTATAACACCTTTAAACTTATTCAATTGGAAGGAATATATGGTTATTCAATTGAGATCAAAAGGTCTCTACATAGTTACCATGGGCAGAATGGTGGATCCAAACTCTGTTATAGACAAATCCAAGTACTTCAATAGATTGGATGAAGCATATGGATTGTTATGCATGAGTATATAAAGATATATTTTGTTTCACATAGACATTTTAACTACCCCCAATGAATTTTGGGTAAAACTAGAGACACTCTTTCGGAAAACCAATGAACTACGTGGACACTAGCTTGAGAACGAGCTCATCAGCCTGAGCCCAAAGCACTTTGACACTATCCAGGACTTCCTCAGTAAGTCATTTTTGTTGCAACTAAATAAATGTGGCATTGATAATAAAGAGGAACAATTTCTTCTATCCATCCTTTTGAATTTGGGGCTAGAATTCTTAGTCTTTTCTAGCAGATTTCATTCTCGCAATTTAACACTTCGAAAATGGAAAATGCCAAGTCTAGCTAGCTTCATGGAGTCCCTCACTTAGGATAAATACAAGCTAGTCCAAAATGGAACCATAAAGGCTAATGATCAAGCCTTGTCCATGGGAGTTTTGAATTCCTCAAAAGGAAATTCCAAGGCAAAGAATTCGAAGCTGCCAGAGAAGAAGAAACCAGAAAAACCCAAATCCAGTGATAGGGGTTCGAATCCTCCCAAGGAGAAGGACAAGAAGGAAAAAGAGAAGACCAAATGCACCTATTTCCATAAGGGATGGCATCCAAAGAGATTATGCATGAAATAAACCATTGAATAGATGGAACAACTACTGGAGAAGAACAACATCCCAGTCCTAGATAGCGGAAGGAAAAAGGATGGCACCACCGGTTTAGATGGAGAGGAGAAATGTCATTATTTGATAGTAGATACCTATAATACCTCATATTTAATCATTGATCTAGGGGATTCTAGACACATGGTAGACACAATATAGATATTCTCCTCCATGCATTCGAATGCTAGCCCAACAGTTCGAATGGGGGATGATTAAGAAATCCAAACTAAGAGGATTGGTAGGATTGATTTAGAGAATGGTTTCTTCAGTGATTTGTTGTATGTATCTGAACATGCAGAAAATTTGTTGTTGGTCTATCAAATTACCCATATAGGAGAGGAAAATAGAGTGAACTTCACTCTAGACATGGTAGAGATTGCAGAAATATCATCAAACCAAGTTATTGTAGTTGGGTATGCAGACCACCATGAGAGGATGTACAAGCTTTTGAACTTCCTCCCCACTTCCAATGAACAAGATATTATCTCACATGCTAATGATATTTCCAAGCTATGGCATGAGAGTTTTGGTCACATGAACTACAAATACCTCCAAGCACTACACAACTATGAGATTGTGGAAGGACTTCCACAAATCAAATCATCAAATGGAGCATGCATTGGGTGTGTAGTTGGGAAGTATCCTGAGCGAAGTTATGAGAAGGGGATGGAAATAAGAGCCACACAAAAACTTGATTTGGTACATTAATATATGATTTTTCCTCTTTCCACTCCATCATATGGTGGATAAAGGTATGTACTTACATTTATTAATGATTACTCGAGATTCTACTCGATGTACTTCCTCAAATTAAAGTCTAAACTGTTTGAGCTATTGAAGATTTGGAAGGCATTGGTAGAAAATCAGAGTGGGAATAAGATTAATATCCTCAATAATTATAATGGGAAGGAGTATTTCAACAAAACCTACAGTACCTTTGTGAGGAGTGTGTCATCCAAATGCAACACTCAACTCCCTACACACCACAGCAAAATGGTGTGGTAGAGAGGAAGAATAGATATCTGAAGGAGATGGCCACTTGCATGATTGAAGCAAGGGATATAAGTCCCAAGCTATGGGATGAGGAAATACTCCTTATGAGGCATGGTTTGGCCATAAACCAAATTGTCTCAAATTTCAGGATTTTTCGATCAAGAACATGGGCTCGAATCCCTTCTGAAAAGAGGAAGGCCTTGTAGACACAAAGCAAGGAATGCATCATGGTTTGTTATAGTGAGGATAAAATAGGTTACAAAATATTTTACACTTCCACTCTCAAGAAATTTTCTGAAAGAAGTGTGCAATTCGAAGAGGAACCAATACCATATTTTGAGCTTGCACTGGGGGAATGCTCTTCTCCTCAACAATTCGATGATGGAAGTCATGATTCATGCTCTGTTTTTTCTGATATTCCTAAATATGATATGGATGTATATGATACTTATTTATATGAGTGACCATCAAGTCCCAAGTGGGATAAAAAACTCATACAATCTGCGTAGGAATTGGATGGAAATCCCCAAGTGCCTAAGAAGACTAGATCTCAAACTAGTAATGCTTCCTTTGCAAGTGATAGTGCTCTTGCTGAGCACTATTATATGCTTATCGGATATTATCCATAGGCATATCAGAAATATTGTAAATACCCAATATGGAAAAAAACAATGGAAGAATATTTCCATTCTCTCCAAGAGAATGAGACATGGGAATTGGTTCCCCTTCCTACCAAGAGGAATCTTGTTTAATGCAAGTGGATATTTCGAACAAGAATTGTTTCTGATGGTTCAAATGTGAAATAAAAAGCAATATTAGTTGATAAGGGATATTATCAATTGCATGGTGTTGATTATACCGATACCTTTGGACCAATTGCAAAGATGGACTCCATAAGACTAGTTCTAGAAATTGCGGCTAGTAAGGGTTGGAAAGTGCACCATATGGATGTCCAGAGTGCATTCCTACATGGTGAGCTACAAGAAGAGATATACATGCAGAAACCTGAAGGTTTCCAGTGGGATCCTTGACTTGTTTTCAAGTTGAATAAATCACTCTATGGACTCAAGCAAGCCCCCAGGGCTTGGTATGCTAAAATGGATGATTTCTTACTCTCTATTGGCTTGACTACATACAAATAAGATACTAATGTATATTTTAAGCAACATGATGGTATTTTGTCAGTTTATTGTTCTTTATATTGATGGGATTCTAATAATAGGGAGATGCGCCGCTTCTATTGGTTCAATTAAGTCATCTTTTCATAGTGAATTTGTCATGACTAATCTAGGATTGCTAACACAATTTTTGGGTGTGGAAATTGAGAAAAGTGAAAGGGGCATCATGATGAGTCAACCAAATTATGATTCAGAAATTCTAAGTAATTTTATAATGGCTAAGTGTAAGGAATCCAAGTCTCCCTTTCTTTTTGGCATCAAATTGCATGAATTTGACAATTCTCCATTGGTAGATTTTACACTCTATAGGCAAGTAGTTGGAAGCTTTCTCTATCTTACACACATAAGACCAGATTTATCTTATGATGTAAGTGTTTTAGAAATAAATATTCACCAGCAACATGATCTCTCTTGGAAGGAAACCAAAATAATTCTTCAGTATGTGCAGGGTACAAATAATTTCGGGTTGCACTATTTAGCTAGTGCTTCACTTCAACTAGTTGGGTTTTCTTATTCGGATTGCGATGGATATCTCACTGAATGAAAATCAAATTCAGATTTTGTATTTATGATTTATGAAGGTCCAATTTTCTGGTCAAGTATGAAAAAACACACCATTTCAATTTCATCAACAAAGGCCAAGTACAGGGCAGCAGTCAATGCAACTACATAGTGTGTTTGGTTGCAGGGAATTATTTGGGAATCTGATGTCACAATTAATTCTCCTACCAACGTTTAGGTGGACATTAAAAGTTCCATAAAAATATATACTGATACAGTTTAGAGGAAAAGAAAAAAGAATATTGAGATCCATATGCACTACATCCAGGGCTTAGTGCATGATAGGGTGATTTCACTGCAATATTGCCCATCCACTGAGCAAACGATCACCATTTTCACCAAGACTTTCATAGAGAAGAAATTCACTTAGCTGAGATATTTACTTGGGGTGAGTGATGGATGGTGATTTGATGCTATTTTTTTTAGGTTTCATCCCCATGTCCATTCTTGAGGGAAGGTTTTGTCCCATGTGGTTTTCCTTCTTTTCCTCGTTTCATATGGACAAATAAAAATTTCTGATTTATGTAATTGAGGTGACTTGAGCCTTTGTTTCCAAGGCCTCTTTATTTTTATGATATGTACTAAGTTTTTCGTTAAGGAAGGGTTTTAGAATAGTAATCCGACCCCTTAGTACCTTATTATTACTCAGTCAATTTTATTGCATTTTATGCATTATTACACTATGGTTTGGACTTAGGGTGCTTAGTTGGACCAATAAAGACCTAAATTGGTGTATTCACACCCATATGAGTGCTCTAGCTCATTCAAACATCCACATGTGTTCCCTCATCATTACTGGTGCACTCCCATTCATTGAATGTGGACATTTTGGTTAATTAGTAGCGGTAGAGGTTGATTTTGTCCATTTTTGAGCTGATTTGCTCTAACCTACATATTGTTCCACACCCATGCATTGTAAGATGTTATGGTGACCTTGTGTCACCTTATACACATACACATAGTAATGTGTGACCATTTGGGTTGATTTGGAGCATGATTGGCCCACCTAGGGGGGATTGAGGCCAATTTGGCCAAGTTCATTTGTACTGTCACAATTGGATTCCTAAGCCTCACAAAACACTTTTGATGTAATATAAACCTGTTACTAACTTTTTTTATGTTATAAAGTCAAAATATAACTTGTTTCTATTCACATTGCATGTGTAAATTGCTTGTCGTTTAATGGTTTCTTGCTTGTTTTGTGCCAAATTTGATTTGTGAGTTTTTCTAAAGATCCTAGATCCTACATTGGTTTGAAATTATCACACACTTATATAGGTTTTTTTTCAAATAGTTTCTCTTTTATCCTTTGAAGTGCAACATCAACTATCGGTTGCTCATCAACAAATGCAAATGTGTGCGTGAATTGTTTAACTACCTGTTGGGGCCTGGAAAATTGTAGGTAATAATAGTAGGGATTATCCCCAATAAAAATTCCCAACTAGTTCGTTATTGTTTGGTATGGGGAATTCATCTGATTTACGGTCCGACTACCGTAGACCATGTGACGGTTAAAGTGTTTTACCCATTATGGCCTAGTCCACCGTAGGTTTATTTTTTAGTTTTTAGTTTTTTATATTTATGTATTATGTGTAGGTGACTCACTAAATGTAGGTGATAGAGATAACAAGGAGGGTCAAAACGTGATGCGCAGGTTCTTACCTCTCTTCTTACCTCTCTCTCTCCTAAATCACAAATAAAGAAAAACTAACTAAGACTCATTAATCTATCCCTAGGGAGAAATACTATAATTAACGGTGAGTAATATATTGTATAACATGCATTAAGAAATTTACAGACAGCTGTTAACATTTCAGAACACATGAATATCAACAGAAAGATGAACAACGAGATAGCTCATTGTTAATTTAAAACATTCATTACTCAACTATGATTTAGAAAATTTCACAGAAATAAACAAGAGCACATTCACAACATGAAGGAATTCAAATTTTGAACAATCTAATAGTTCATGGAAACAAGATGAAACTGAAAAAATTCATATCCAACCAGCCCATGGAAAACATTTGAAACTCCACAGTGCTTTCTCCAGCCGAAAAGTATAACTCTTTATTATAAGATGAATTAATTCTCCTTACAATAATTTTGCCCAAAGATGGTCTGAAAAAAGGTTCCTACTCCCTAAAAATTTCCTATACTTATACAAAAACCAAAAAATTCTTCGGCTACCCCTCACTACCTCTTGAGCTTCCCCAACCTTTCCTTTACAAAAAATTGGTCCTTCTACTTGTGAACAAAAAAGATAATAATAATATATTACATTCTTTATCAATATTCCAAAAACATTTCACTAGGAACGCCCAGCTTGCTCACTCATGAACCTTTTCCATGCATTAGTATCTGCTGCTATGCTTTCAAACCCAGACGGCTCAAGGAATCGAATGCTAATCTCATGCTTGACAGCTTGCATTTTTACACCTTCTATTCTAGACAAAATTAGGCACATCTGGTCCTCCAATAAGTGTATGCTTACAACTGCATGTGCTACTTCATTTTTTAATATCCTTGACCTGTTGGATTGCTTGTTCATCCTCATTGTACCTATCCTGTAAATGTTTTAAAAACATTTCATGTTCACGTAGCACCTCCAATCTCTTCACAATAGAAGTATGACATCGATGATAGGTTAAGAGTACTCTCCTGTAGAATTCAGCACAAGAATTCTTTGTCTTCTTTACTTTCTTTTTAAATTATTCTATGGTATTACTCGCGAATTCAATCAACTCATATTCTTTCTTCAATGTCTGCTGATCTTTGACGAATAGGTATGTGGGAGAATCTTTATTGGTTTCTACCCAAACTATTCTTCCCTTTAGAATTTCTAGTATATCTTGAGTCCTATCCAAAAAATATGAAGTGGTACTTACAATTTCTTCAAGCTTGGTGTCTATTTGACGGAATTTACATATTTCCTCTTCTATCTATTGTTGTATTTGATGAATCTTTTTTCTAAGCATCAGAGCATGCTTCTTTAAGGGTCGAATATCAGCCTTCTGCTCCACAACACTCTTTAGTGATGTTGTCAATGAATTATTCTACTCTTCTAAAGCTGCTACATGTGCTTAATATAGCTTCTCTTTCTCTTCTACGGTATCCTTCTCTATTCCTAGCTCAGTAACTTTTCTTTCCAACCTATTATTTTCCTCATTTAATTTTCCAAATGACAGCTCAAGATGATCTTTCTCAGTCTTTAAACTCTGATACTCCAGCTGTAACTTTCTCAACTCTTCCAAGGTAGCTTGAGAATTCTTCTCTGTATTTTCTATAGATATTGTTAGAGCATCCTCATCTACTTGCAAATTCTGGCATTCCATCTTCAAAACCTTGAGTTCACCTATCATGTCCTCATATTTTCTTTTTAGATTCTGGCTTTCATCCCTTTCTTTCTTCAAGGTTTCCTTTAGTTGAGCTACGTTCTTCTGTGACTGCTCTAGATTAGTCATGATCCTGTCCACGTTGTCTTCATTTACTAAGGTTAAAGCTACCCCAGCCCTTTCCATTAACTGTGGATCCTTATGAGTACCATGTACTACTGTCTTGTCTGTCACCATCTTCCCTGGATTTCCTCTAGTATCTACCTTTTACTCAGTTCTCTTAACAATTCTCTTCTCTTGTTTGTCATAGAATATGGTATTAAAACTAGGTATTTCCTCCCCTTCGGTGGGAATTAAAGGAATCAAATCAAATTCAGAAGTTGAACCTTCTCCTAACACATTGCCAGAAGGAACAACAAGCTCTAAGGGATCAAGATCGGACTTTCCTTGTCCTTGATCTATAGGATCTTGTCCTTCCTGTACATTTTCTCTCAAACCTTCATGAGTTTGATCTGTGGGATGCTTTTCCTTTTGGGGTTCTTTTAACCTGAATCCCTCACTTTCTACCTATTTCTCCTTTATCTCAACTTCCTCTTTTCTTTTCTTTTATTCTTCTTCCTTCTTAGCTGCTTCTTCAGCGGATCGTTTCTTTTCTTCTTCTTCAAACCTTAACCAATTCTCCGCTTCTTGTACCAATCTGATAGCATCTTTCACTCTTTTCTTGGCCTCTTCCTCTTCTAGCCTCTTATATTTCTCTACAGTCTTGCCTTTTCCACCCACAGTTGTTATCTTCTGCTTGAACCTTTTCCTGAGGGTAGTCATGTTCTTAGCATTGCGGAATGTCTCCTCATCTTTGTCCCAAAAGTCAGTGTACTCGAAATGAACTCCTGTTTCTTTGCAGTAATTAGATACTTTGTTGTGGGGATCATTTCTATGAAATTCCATTTCACCAAAGAGAAAATATTATAATTATTTAACAAACTCTGCTGCATTTTTTACCTTTGCAAATTTATAACTTCCAACGAAAAAAGGTACTGTAGGGTACACTTCCTTTTTATGTTTAACCAAAAAATTCGCTCATTATAGGAAATTTGAGGTCTAAAATGGGCATCCTAAGGAAAATAATAAAATAATAGTTAAAATAATAAAATAATAAAATAATATTTAAAATAATAAAATAATAGTTATTAATTTTTGAGGAAGAATGAAA
Source organism: Pseudotsuga menziesii (assembly GCA_001517045.1). Lineage (NCBI taxonomy): Eukaryota > Viridiplantae > Streptophyta > Pinopsida > Pinales > Pinaceae > Pseudotsuga > Pseudotsuga menziesii. The sequence continues at coordinate 324,579 of LPNX010269057.1, read as the reverse complement.
AAAACTACTTTTTTGTTCGTATTTTCGACATATCTCCCTGTGTTTTTACTCAAATTATGAGAGGGAGAGCTCGTTGGATGCGGAATTTAATTACGCATCCAACGAGTACCCACACTGCATATTTTTGATGGACCCCGCCACCCCAAAAATAAGAATTACCTGAAAAAATGTGATGATGATGCCATCATCACGTTTTTTTCAGGTATTTGTTATTTTTGGGGTAGCATGGTTTGTCAAAAGTATGTAGAATGGGTACTTGTCAGATGTATAATTAAATTCTGCATCCAACGAGCTCTCCTGCTCAGAGCTTGATTAAAAACACAGGGAGATATGTCGAAAATACGAACAAAAAAAGTAGTTTTCTTTTATGACAAATATGTCAATTCAACCATTATGGTTGACTCATTTTATTGAAATTCTATTGGTTCCTAAATTCCAACTCACAAAATTTATTGTTGGCTCGTTTTCTTATAAGGCCCATTTTAGACCCCAAATTTCCTTTAATGACTCCATTGATGTATAACTGTCTAACAACTTCCTTATGGAGTACATAATAGGTAGCATATCTTGAGAGCAGAGAAGGAGCTCTCGAACCACCATACATCCTCACATACAAACCATCCTATGTTAGATATTAACTCCTGAATTCTTGTATGACCTTGAATGCTTCCTCTGACATGCAATCGCATTCTGTCAGGAAAATCAAAGTATATAGGGGCATGATGAAATGCTCACAAATATCCCTATAATAACTGTAATACTTATGAGCCCAAAACAATTTATAAGCTATGTACACTGGGGTTTGGTCCTTCTCCCAATTCCATTTTAATGCAGGGAAAGGATGAGTGCATGATATGCAATCAATTAAGATATAACTCATGTAGAATTTAGATTTCTTCTGGGATACTCCTCCCAAGGCTGCACTTATACATGATGAAAGACTATTTGACACTATACTAGCCCACTTGAAAATAGTTCCTTGTGTAGCAACAAAAAAAATGATCAGTATCTAACCAATATTGAAACTGTTTCCATTGCCTCTACCAAAAATCCTGTTAAGCATCAAAGTAATAAATCTGTATGGGGTACGAAGGGTTGAGGTATCATACTCTCCCGAAGGTCTGGTCCTGAAGTTCTTTCCCAGAACCATCATCTTATTTACCATCTCCACCAGATCCAGACCTACATTTTTTAACCAACCTTCCATTATATAGGTCTATGGTGTGGGTAGTTTATATGCCATATCCACATAGGCAGGGTTGCATGTAGCATAGCCTTGCTTTGCAGTATTTGCTAAGATCATTCTCGTCATGTCTATCCTGGGAACAATCCAACCTATCAGTTATGAGCACGGAAACAGTTCAGGCCTAGTAGCCACTTTCATCAAAGGTGACCTTTCAATATTGGCATAAATGTGCATGTCTTAAAACCCAACATCAGGGACATTCTTGCTTGAGATCATTCTAAAAATATCTCCCCATTTGTATTCTGGTTCTACTCCAATTGTGGCTTTGGTGTCTTCATAGATGATTTCTAATCTGGTTATTACTTCTACCTCAGGTTCCTGTTCATCCACCTGGGCTTTCTTATTCTGTCTCTTTGGCATGCTGCTGTAATGGAAATCAACCTGTAACAATCATGCAACATGTTTTAGTCTAAATAACTCTAGCAATTGCGATAGTGATAAAGAAGAAAAACATATAGATTTTATTCACCTCTTCAACATGCATGCTAGCAGATTTATGTCAAAAATAGCCTTTATGAATGAGGAATTTAAGAAGAAAACCCTATAACAATGCTGCCTCCTTAACCTGCCCAAGCTTCACTTGTCACAAAACCCTAGTCTAGAAATTCTTCTTCATCTCATACAGGTATTTTGATTTATATCAAACCTATTCCACTACTGAAAATCAACAAAAATTTCCAAACTCAATCATCCTCATCGAACTTCCTAAAAATCCACCGCGAACACCATCTTTAAAAAACCCTAATCGACTGAATGCCCTCTGAAGTCCCATGGGAAAATATGGTTGTAGGGAAGACGAATTTCTAACCTCAGGATGACCACAAAACGATCAAGAAAAGGGTCGTACAGATGGCAAGATTCCTGTCCGCGCCATGCCCTAAAAACTTACGCAAGAGACACAGGCATACTCATAACTCTTAACATCAGACATACTCAACCTTCCCACCAAATGAAAATTCAAGCAATGGGCTAGACCCTTAATGGAGTAAAATATTCAAAAGAAAAAACCGTAAGAAAGAAGAAACCCTAACCTCTATGTAGAAACCTAACCTCAATCCATTAAAAAGTTCAAACAGTAACAAACACCACCCAAAAGACAAAATCACGGGTAAACCTACCTGGAAATGGCGACATGGGCGACCCAGATGAGGCAAAGCTTTCAATAGGTGCAGAGGAGGAAAAATTGGATCCTGACAATTTCACGCACACAACTTCGTCGGATGGATTCAATGGGAAAATGACAAGTCACATGGCATAATATAACATATATATATACCTATGACTGGGCGGGAATCCATCGGCAGGAGAAACCTTAAAACCATCGGAAAAATAGTCTGGAGGATAACCGTAATAGTGGTGCGAAAAGAACTATGGATCCGGCATTACATAAAACACAACCTTGGATGTCGGAGACACTATTCACTATTCTCAAAACCACTAGCTGAGAACCCTCCACAACGTCAGTGACAGAAATATTTACCATCCTGGTAATTGCTTTTGTAAACGGGTATCGGCTATCAGCAGAGTTAGACCCTTTGGAATCATAAAAGAGAAGGTAAGGATTTCATATCATTTTAGGACTAGCCTTCCGCAACATTGGGAGGGAAAAACACTACAAATCCGGTTCATTTTGATCAACCAACCCGACCGTGAAAAATATTATAATATCAGATATCAAAAATGGAAAGGTGAAAGAACACCGGTTCATCAGATACGTCTGGCACTAAGGAGCCGTAACTTCGACAAACAAGGCCCGAGAGGATGAAGAGACTTACTTCAATGTATCGATAAAGGTTTCCAAAGGCTTTCGATAGACCACTCGCCAAGCTAGATGACTCTACTTCTGCAACGTCGGAAGGCTAGTCCACTACGCTTCTGATATTAGAAGGATAGTTGACTTATCATCCGATATAGAAAAGTAAAAACACCAAGTTTTTTAAGAGAATTTTTTGAACTCAGGGAAAACTTTGGCAATAATAAAATACTCCTAGGCCTGTTTGAAACTCAAACAAAAAAATGGGGACCCTAAAAATAAAATTTTATAGGGGAATTATTGCAACTATAACAACTGGTGACTACCTGGTGAACACAAACCTCTGAACAACTTTTCCTTTGATAAAACAGACCGTTCTGATGGTACTACTTTACTAGATTTCTTCAAGATAACTAAATTTCCAAATGCAAGATATATTCACTTTAACCATTGATAATAGTCCAAGTTTAAGAACGGGAATCAAGATTTCAAAGTCTAGATAACTCTTCTGAGGCCGAGAATATGAGCTTTATTTTACCTCTGCCTTTGAGTGGCTTCCAAATTAGACACCATAGGTTCGTAACATATGGTAAATAGATATATCCGTTTGTTCCTCATTCCCATGCCAATTTGCACTTTTTATGCTATGCTTCTATACTTTTGTCCTTTTTAGTCCTCCTGATTGCTTTCTTTCTGAATTTTAATTCAGGCTCCTCTATCCATAGTGTCCTTTTGTATGAGAGATATTTTAATTTCAACTCACGAATGGAGAAGAAATTTGGAAATCTCATTCATACTGAAGTAGTTTATTACGTATTTTGATACATATTGCTTTTTAGGAGATTTTGACTCTCATTAACCTTTTTTCTTTCAATTCATGGCATGGGATTATTTAAATATAATACACTGTTTACCTTGCTTCCTTTCCATGGGTCTTTTGCTATTACCCCCTAGGAAAAATTTTAATGTGAGATGAATGGAGCCTCAAAATAGTACTCTGTGCTTTTCTATCTGGAGTTATTTCACAAGGATTAAGTAGGACTAGAATGTGCTCATAACCATTTAGAAAATCTGCTAATCTTGAAGATTTTTTTTTCAAACATTATATGAATCAATAGTAGGTAGTCTTGTAGTCAAAGATTTCAATTAATCCACAATTCTGATGAACTCCATACAGCCAAAAGTCATGCTGTTTTATTGAACCATAAGCAAAAAAAAACTTTACAATCAATCAAACTCTAAGCAAATAAAGCAAGCAACTAAAAATACTCTAGGGTAAGCAACAAACCAAACGTTTATTTATGTACAAGAAAACAAAATCAAAATCATCAAGAAAAATAATGCTTGAGAACTAAACCATTTACTGGTAAGTTCTCTTCCCACCCCTATAAGTTCTGCAACTTGTAAGTTGAGGGGCCTAGCTTTGCTGCAATTTGAAAAGGGCCTACCCATAACTACTGAAACTTAGCGTGCTTTCCCTTGTCATCATGCGGGTGATCCCACTTAAGAACCAGATCTCCTACTTTGAACTATTTGTTCCCAGCTTTGTGCTTGTCAAACCAACGCTTCACCATTTCTTATTGATGCTTAAACCTTTCCTGGGCTTTGGACCTAGAGTCCTTTGGCTTCAACAGATTATAGATTTGGACTGGTAGAATTTCATTATCATTACCCTTAGACTCCTGGGCTATTATGGAAGATGGCAATAGAATATTAGGAGGGAGGAAAAATTCTTTTCCATAAATGAGAGTGTATGGTGACACACCTAAGGAATTCTTGGGTGTGACTCTATCAGGCCAGAGAGCATTAGTTAAAGCTAAATGCCAGCTCCTTTGATTTTCTATCACTATTTTCTCTAAAATTCTAATCATATTTTTGTTTGTGGATTCCGCCAAACCATTTCCTTATGGGTAATAATTTGCAGGATAATGCAACTTAATTCCTCTTTCATTAGAAAATGTAGTTAATCTAATAGAATAAAAATAAGAAGCATTATAAAAAACAAGGGAAATTGGAACCCTAAACCTGGCCATAATATGGTTTTGCAAGAAATCCATAATTGCATCTTCATTTACTTTCCGTAGCGGTATGGCCTCTACCCATCTAGTGAAGTAATCAGTTGCTGTTGGAATATACTTGTGCTGCAAGGAAGAATTTGGGTTTATTTCTCCGATAATGTCGATTCCCCATTGTTCAAACGGTTCTGATATACTTACTGGTTTCAATGGTCCTGCTGCTTTAGCTTGTCTTCCACTACTTCTCTGGCACGTATCACAATTTCTAGCATGAGCATGAGCATATTTAAACAACATTGGCCAATAATATCCAGCCCAAAGAATCTTATGTGCTGTTGTGTCTCCAGAAAAGTGACCTCCAGCAAGTCCATCATGCAATTCTGCTACGACCTTCTTTTCATCTTATTGTTCCAAGCACATGAGAAAGACTCCATCGTAGTTCATTCTGAACAATACTCCATCAATGATCTGATATAAAGTTGATTTCAGACCTAATGCTCTTCTTTTCTTGGGACTCCAATGCTCTGGAAAATAACCCTCTTGGAGATAATGGACTAGATTTCGATACCAAGAGTCTAGAGCTGTAAACAGAGGAGATACCTCCACCATGTGTAGTTCAGCTTCATATCCCAGCTGCTATCTTCATTATTTTGACCTTCAGTCATTAGTTTACAAAGTCCTTGTCCCTTAACTATGGTTGTTGGTTTGAACTCAAGATCATATTCTTGCAAAGCAATCACCCAGTTACCTCTTCACTCTCCCAATTCATTCTGTACAAAAAGGGACCATACCGCTGGGTGTGGGACTATTAATTTGGTGCAATTCTTAAGTATGTATGGCCGAAATTTCTTTACCACCTTAAAAACTGCATAAGCTTGTTTATCAATCATGGGATAATTCAATTCATCCCCTTGCAGACTGGTGCTCATAAATGATATGGGGTACTCATCTCTCCCATCTTCTTTCTATGTAAGCACAGCTGCTAATGAATCATCAAACACAAAAGTGTACAGAATAAAATCCTTTTCAAAATTTTGACTTTTGAGTGATGGTGCATGAGCAACAGATGTTTTAATCTTGCTGGATGCATTCTTTTCCAAATCATTCCATTTGAACTGCACACTCTATTTAACCATTTGTTTCAAAGGTTTGACGATTTGAGAAAAGTATTTTACAAAGCTTCACACAAATTTGATTGTCCCCATAAAATATTGCATACCCTTTTTATTATGGGGTAAAGGGATCTGCTCTATAGCTCTAATCCTCTCCGGGTCTATGGATATCCCTTTCTTAGAATTGACATGACCCAGTAGCTTTCCTTCTGTGACCACAAACACACATTTCTTTGGATTTAATGAAATGCCATATTTCTGGCAATGCTCAAAAATCTGTTTCAAATGAAATGTATGCTCTTCTCTCTTTTTTGAAATTATTGTAACATCATCTAGATAAAACACAACACTATGGCCAATCAGACCGTGGAAATCTATATCCATATCCCTCTGGAATGTAGCTCCAACATTTATAAGTCCAAAGGGCATCCTCCTATACGCAAAATTTCCCCACTTGGTTCTGAAAGTGGTCTTGAGCATGTCTTCTTCTACTACTAATACTTGATTGTAACTGGAGAATCCATCCAGTAGAGAGAACAGTTCGGAACCTGAGACCATCTGTAGTATTTGTTCCATGAGTGGGACAGGATAATTATCTTTATCTGATGCACGATTAAGATTTCTGAAATCTACGCAAAGTCTGATCTGACCATACTTTTTCCACGGCGCTACCAAATTAGAGACCCATTTTGAATGTCTGACTTTGAATATGATTTTAGCATCTAGCAGTTTTTTCACTTCGCTTTGAATTAGTGGTTCAAGCTTTGGATGCATTTTTCTCAGAGGCTACTAATAAGGTTTGACTCCGACATTGATCGAAATAACATGTATAATTTTAGTGTCATATGTCTTTAGGTCTTCGTAAGTCGAAGCAAATAAATATTTATATGGTCTGAATAAGCTAATGATACTACTCCTTTCACCGGGAGAACAACACTTCCCCAAATTTACATATTTGGGTTTAGCTTCAGTCCCTAAATTTATCAGCTCGAATTGTAAAGATGAGCTATGAGTCTTGACATTCGCTGGATTTCTGAAATTGTTATCTAAATGAAACATTTGTCCCAAGGTCCTAACTCCTTTTGGAATAAAGTTCCCAAACTTTAATTCTACTTGATGTTCTTCATCATCTATTATTTCTCCTTTGAAAGTATCATTATTCATCAAACACTCCAAAATTTGCTGATCATTGTCAAAAACCCTTATATTTGTGATGTTATCTAGAATAGAAGGCCTGAAAAGTAATTCAATAGAGCATATATTATTTGAAGGTACTAATATTGTAGGTGAGGTAGCTAGTAAGTCAGCTGCTACATTCTTTAATTTAGGAATTGACACAATATTGAATGCATGAAAATTTATCAGCAAATCCCAAACTTCATTTTTGTAAGCTTTCAAATGTGGTGAAATGCAATGTATTTTGTTCCGAATTTGCTTAACAATGATTTCAGAATCTCCATATACTTTCAGATTTTTTACTTTCAATTCTATTGCTTTTTTAAGTACCTGAACTAGCGCCTCGTATTTAGCTGTGTTATTTGTGCATTCGAATTCTAACCTACATGAAAGAAAATGTTTTTTTTTTGGGATCAATCAGGTCATAGCCAGCCCCTGATCCTTCCAATGTTTTAGAACCATCGAAATAAAGAATCCAAAAACTTTCTACTTCTACTGAATTTGAATTACGAGCTACATTTAAAACTAAATTTACTATGTTACAGTCAATTGCATTAGCCCGTGAAAATCGAAGGAGATCGGGCTGGACATCAGGTATACTGCTGACTTCTTCAACTTGGTAATTTCCCGGTTCCAGTTCAATGAAATAGTTTCCCAACACAGAGTTTACTGGTTCATTTTTACCTTCTAACTGAGTCACATTATATTTCCTTTGAGGCTCTCTTAACAATTTTATCTGATTTTGACATCCTTTAAAAGGAAACCACAAATGTGAACAATATGATGCAAAATATCCTTCTAACCTTGCTAACCAGTTTCAACTCAAAACCAAACCATAAGCATCTGGTATATTTTCTACTACAATGTCGATGTACTTACATACCCTCTCATCTGTGGATAAACGAATCAGAACATCCTCCATTTCTCCTATTACTTTTAATGTTGTTCTGTATAATTGAAGGACTTGTCTAGTGGTTGGTTTAGGTTGACCATTGATTTGCTTGTAGATTGAAATTTGCATAACATTGACTAATACTCCCGAGTCCACTAAAAAATTATGCACATTATTGAAAATTTCAAAGGTTAGGAGAAATGCTGGAGTTTTATACTTAGATTTCCCTCCTAAACTCGCCTCACCAATCTCTTCCTCTGGTTGGTTGCCAATGGGAGGATAGTCCTTTGGTGTCTCAAGTGCTTCTAAAATATTCTCCTTTTGTTGAGGTAAGTTGCATATTTCAAACAATGATATATTTGCTTTAGCCTTTTTAATGTCTTCCACAACATCATATCCCATCTCATGTTCCTTGAGATTCTTCTTGATATTGTCAGTTTTACTTTCAGTAGGATGTACAAGTGTATTGAATTTCCTAAGATCTTGACTTGAAATGAAAAATTCAGGTATTTTAACAATCAAAGTGTTGTTCTTTATTTTCTTCATGTTTTCTTGAAGTTTCTTAACCTTTGGAAGTATTGAATTATATTATTTTAATGGATTCTGACTTCTTGTTGTTATATTAGTTTCTGGTGTTTCTTCTTTGTCAGGGAGGTCTTCATCTTCCATGTTAAACATAGAAACACAGTCCCATAAAACTAAGGTATCTTCCTCTTGTGTTTCTGTACGTTCATGATCTTTTTCTTTCTTCTCACTAGTTTTTGTCAATTTGGAGTCCAATAATTGATTCATTACTAATGTCATAGAATTAATCCATTGTGGGAAATTATTCTCAGAATGAGGGTGCTGATGAAAGGTACAAGAATTGTCCATGCCTACATCGGTCAAATTCATTGCTGAAGGACTGTGTGGAGGAGGTTTAGGTTGATTGTTGTCTTCTCTTTTTTTATAATAAGGCTTATATTGTTTGTGAGCCTCCTTTTCCTTTTCTAAATCAATCATCTGGTTCGATAACTTCTTGTTAGTTTTTCAACATTAAGCTAGCATTATGTTAGGATCTTTACTGAGAGAATAAAAAGTACAACAATCAAACACAAGAGACAATGAGCACAGTGTTTTTGATCGGGGAAACCATAAATGGAGAAAACGCCACAACTTCCTCAAAGATAGAATCAACACAAGATGTAAAACCCCAAAACAGTAAGATGCACTCCCAACAGCAGTAGTCTTCTTCTTGTCTAGCCCCAGTGTATTTCCATCCTCACTAATGCACTACACTTGAGTGAGTGAATGATGTATATGATAAATAGAGAGACTCACTCTCTATTTATATTCTTCCGTTCACTTGAAGTGCACTCAATCATGTCGGCCTCACTTAACAATTACTTACTAGAGCCAACATCTCTAGGAGTGTCTAATAACCCTAGTGCCCTGAAATTGTGGGGACTTTAACAATGACTTGACATGACTTATTTACATTATTGATCACCCCGATCGGAACATCGAGGTATGACAACATGACTCAAATACATAATAGATACATCCCTGAATAAACATCAGGTTCCAATACATAAGATACATAGATGAATACATTCCGAAGTTACAAATACATCAACACTCCCTTTTAACTAGGAAGGTATTCTTTCGACACAATTTTCAGCACTAGTCTTCTTCTCTGTATCAGCTAGATCATCTCGTCTTCAAGTCATCTTCGTCTTCAAGTCATATTCATCTTCAAGTCATGTTCATCTTCAAGTCATCTGGATCATCTCTCGATATGGATCATCATGGAACATCATCATTGGATCCGGATCATCTCTTGATCTGGATCATCGTCACTGGATCTGGATCATCTCTCGATCTGGATCAACATCACTGGACTGGATCTGGATCATCACTCAATCTAGATCATCACTACTAGATCTGGATCATCTCTCGATCTGGATCTCTCGGAGTCATCATAACTGGATCTAGATCATAGGTCGATCTGGATCTCACCTAGTCATCATCATGTGTGTGCTATCTCGTCATAGGAAGTTATACAGAGCCAACCTTCTTTAATGCTGGGTGTATACCTACCTCCTTGTAGGTATTTGGTAGCCCTTATATCTGACCTACTCGTCATAATGGCCAGCCCTCACATCTGACATGGGAGGAACCTAATCCTTTAGCCATGAACAGAATGGCTCTGCCCTTACATCTGACCTGCTTGTCAGAATGGAGGTAGCCCTTACATCTGTCCTACTCAATAGAATGGTCAGCACTCACATATGACCTCCTTGTCAGAATGGATCTACACTTATATCTAACCTCCTCGTTAGAATGGCGGTAGCCCTTATATCTATCCTACTCAACAGAATGGCGAGCACTCACATTTGACATGGAAGGAACTAAATCCTTTAGCCATGACAGAATGGCTCTGCCCTTACATCTGACCTGCTCATCAAAATGGCGATAGCCCTTACATCTGTCCTACTCGACAGAATGGCCAGCACTCACATCTAACATGGAAGGAACTAAATTATTTAGCCATGACAGAATGGCTCTACCCTTACATCTGACCTGCTCGTCAGAATGGCGGTAGCCCTTACATCTGTCCTACTCGATAGAATGGCTAGCACTCACATCTGACATGGAAGGAACTAGATCCTTTAGCCATGACAGAATGGCTCTGCCCTTACATCTGACCTGCTCGTCAGAATGGCGGTAGCCCTTACATCTATCCTACTCGACAAAATGGTCAGCACTCACATCTGACATGGGAGGAACTAAATCCTTTGGCCATGACAGAATGGCTCAGCCCTTACATCTGACCATGGAAGGAACCAATCCTCTCACCATGTCAGAATGGCTATGGGTCTCATCACTTTCTCTTCGAGGAAGCCTCGATCTGGAGAACACCAAGCTTCTCCCTGAAGTACTCAAACTTCAGCCTAGCCAATGGCTTCATCAATACATCAGCTATCTGTTCCTCTATTGCAACATATTGGACCTTCACTACTCCCCTCTGCACCATATCCATGATATAGTGATACTTGATCTCGATATGCTTTGACTTGTCATGGAACAATGGATTCTCTAACAACTTCATGCAACTCTGATTGTCACAATGTATACAAGTAGCATCCAACTGGAGATCAAATATATCAGACAGTAGCTTCTGTAGCCATACTGCCTCACAACTAGCTGAACAAGCTGCGACATACTCTGCTTCAGCTGTACTCAGTGCCACACATGATTGCTTCCTGCTAAACCAAGAGATCACACCTGATCCCATACTAAAGCAACATCCTGAAGTACTTTTCCTGTCGATGGCACTGCCTTCCCAATCTGAATCAACATAACCCTCCAGGTTAATCTTTTCATTTGCATCATACTTGAGCCCATAATCAATTGTACCCTTTAGGTACCTCAGAATATGCTTTGCAGCAATTAAGTGAACATTTCTCGGATCTGTTAAGAACTGGCTCAAGGTGTTCACAATAAAGAAAATATCTGGTCTCATGTTTGTCAGGTACATCAATGACCCAATCATCTGACGATACATCGTAGCATCAACTGTCTCTGAAGAAGCATCATTCAATAGCTTCAGGTTTGATGCCATAGGTGTGACCATAATCTTGTAGTCCATCATCCAAAACCTCTTCAGGATCTCTACTGCATACTTCCCTTGTCCAAGGAAGATTCCATCCGTACTCTGCCACACTTCCATACCTAGAAAGTAATGCATCATACCCAATTCCTTCATCTCATACTCGTGAGCAAGCTTTCTCTTTGTATCAGCAATCAACCCATCTGTACCTGTCACAAATAGATCATCTACATATATTAGAAGCTTCACTGGGTTGCCATCTTCAACCTTGTAATAAAGGTTGGAATCTGCTTTACTCTTGGTAAAGCCCAAACTAGATAGAAAGCTATCAATTATGCCATACCATGTCCTAGGTGCCTGTTTCAAACCGTACAAGGATTTCTTCAATCTGCATACATGAGACTCTCTGTCATGTGTCTCAAAACCGAGTGGTTGTTCTACATACACTTCCTCTTCCACTACACCATTCAAGAAGGCAGTCTTGACATCCATCTGGTGTATCTTCCATTTCATCACTGCAGCCAGAGTAAGTACTGATCTAATGGAAGTGTATCTAGCTACAGGTGCAAAGGTCTCTTCATAGTCTATTCCTTCTTTCTGAGAGAAACCTCGAGCTACAAATCTTGCCTTATACTTTTCAATGCTACCATCTGTAGTATGCTTGATCTTGTAGATCCATTTGGAAGTTACAACTAACTTCCCTTCTGGTCTTGGAACAACATCCCAAACAACATTCTTCATGATCAACTGATACTCTTCGATCATAGAATCCTTCCATTCTTTTTGTTCTACTACTTCTTCATAACTGGAAGGTTCTTTATCAATGAAATCACATAGTAAAGCTATATACCCGAAATTTGATCTAGTCCTCTTTATTTATCTGTGATTCTCTTCTGGAGCCCCATATCTTTCCGCACCTTAGATAAGTTCTCGCACCCAAGCAGGTTTCCTCTTATGAGGATTCTTCTCCAGAGGTGGATCTACAGGTCTTTGTGGTTCTTCAAATTCTCGATCTTCTTCATTCATGGTTGTATCATGAATTCTAGGTGCTTCTGCTTCTTCAGGTTCTTCAGCAGGTCTCTTCCTGGATTTGTTGTAAGTTGTGTCTTCATCAAATGTCACATCCCTGCTGATGTCAATATTCTTATATCCTGGGAAATATATTCTGTAAGCCTTCGAGCTTTCACAATATCCACAAATATGCCCTTCTTTCCTGAAGGATCTAATTTAGTCCTCTTCTCTTTTGGAATGTGGATGTACACAGGATAGCCACATTAGAGGAAATTTCAACTCAAAATGGGCCTCCTAAAATGAACTAATAAAATAATAGTTAAAATAATAAAATAATATTTATTAATTTTGGAGGAAGAAAACAAAAAAACTACTTTTTTGTTTGTATTTTTGACATATCTCCCTGTGTTTTTACTCAAATTTCGATCGGGAGAGCTCGTTGGATGCGGAATTAAATTCTACATCCAACGAGTACCCACTCGGAATACTTTTGATGGACCCCGCTACCCCAAAAACAAGAAATACCTGGAAAAAAAGGAATGATGACATCATCATTCCATTTTTTCAGGTATTTCTTATTTTTGGGGTAGCGGGGTCTATCAAAAGTATGCTAAGTGTGTACTCATTGGATGCAGAATTTAATTCCGCATCCAATGAGCTCTCCCGATCGAAATTTGAGTAAAAACACAGGGAGATATGTCAAAAATACAAACAAAAAAAGTAGTTTTTTTATGATACCTATCCCCAAATTTATATTTAAAAAGTGTTTAAGACCTATACGGTATTTCAAATTTAAAGCAATTTCATTGGCTAACACATGATGACATGGAATTTGAATAAAATTTAAAAGGCCCATTTTGAGTTGAAATTTCCTCTAATGAATATTCTGAGATGCTTGAATTCTGGTTTCTTGCCAGAGAAGACTTCTTTAGGAGTCTTGTTCTTGAGTACTCTATGTGGAGTATGGTTCTGTACATACACCGCTGTTCTAGCAGCTTCTGCCCAAAGATGCATAGGAAGGTCTTGATCATGAAGCATTGCTTTTGCAGCCTCCATGATAGTTCTATTCTTCCATTCCGCAACCCCATTCTGTTGTGGATTATAAGGAGTGGACAACTCCCTCTTAATACCTGATTCTTTGCATAGCTCTTTGAATTCATTTGAAGTGAATTCTCCACCATTATCTGATCGAATGGTCTTGATCTTCTTTTCAGTATGTTTTTCAATCAAGGCTTTGAATTCTTTAAACTTGCTGAATACTTCATCTTTGTTCTTCATAAAGTAAACCCATGTCTTCCTAGAAAAATCATCAATAAAAGAAACATAATATGCATACCCGCTTAGAGATTTTGATGACATGGTACTGCATACATCGGAGTGGATGATTTCCAAGATTCCTTTTTCTTTTCTTTCACTGCTTGAAAATGTCTTCTTTGTATTCTTCCCTTTCACACATCCTTTGCAGACCCCATCATGTTTTTCTTGAATTTCTGGAAGACCTTCGACAGCTTTGCTTGCAATAGGTAGTGCTCTCTAATGCACATGTGCAAGTATTCTGTGCCAAAGTTCACTTGGCTCTACTATATCATGGACCAAATCTTGTTCTGGATGGCCCTTTAATTTGTATAATCCTCCTTCTTGTTCTCCAATTACTACCGCATCATCGATAGTCTTTCCTTTTGGCCACATGATGACTTGACCATCTATGAATGCAACCCTCATTCCCTTTGCATCCAATGCTGATATGGAGAGAAGGTTCTTCTTCAGTCCTGGCACAAACAATACTTCTTTCATTGTTAGAGACTTACCAGAGTCTAGCTTATATGAAGATTCCCCACTACCTTTTATTGGATATTGGTAGTCATATCCTAGCTTCACCTTGTGAGGTGATTCATGTTCTGACAGTCTCACAAAGGATTCCTTGAATCCAGTCATATGTTTGGAAGCCCCACTATCTATAAGCCAATCATCACTTCCATGAGTAATGTTACCGGTGAGAGCTGATATCAGAACATATTCATCCTCGCTTGAAGAATATTCACTTTCATATCTGGATCTCTTTCTGGATGGTTCATCATCCTCTGCAGCATGAGCATGATGTCTTCTTTTGCTATTCTTATTTACTATCTTTTGTTTGTTAGGACAATTCCTTGCATAGTGTCCTGCTTCATCACAAGTATAACATATGATCCTAGATACATCTCTATTTCCTTTGTGAAAGTGCTTACCTCTAGAACCATGAGATTTTTTCTTGCTTGACTTTGAGTGAGACTTGGAGCGTACTATAAGAGCTTGGTCTTCACTTCCCATATTCTCTTCTCGAGCTGCTATCTGAGATTCTTCTTGAGAGCACTCTTCCCATAGTCTGCTAAACTTGACTAACTTATTTATAGCATAGATTCCTTGAATGAAAGCATCCCATGACCTATGAAGGCCATTCGAGGTAGTCATCACAATCTCTACATTTTCCACTTCTTCATCAATAGCTTCTAATTGTTCCTTGAGCTGAGAAACCCTTGTGAAGTAAGACTGGATAGTTTCTGCATTCTGAATCTTCACATTCTTCAGTTGGTTCCTCAGGGTCATCTTCCGATTGATGTTCTTTCCTTCAAACAATTTGGTTAGGGCATCAAACATAGCTTTAGGTGTCTTGAGAGAGGACACCTGTGGGATAAGGTGATCCCTAATATAATCAGAAATGATCCTCTTTGCCATAACCATCTTATTGTTATGTAAGGCCTTTGCCTCATCTCCCTCTGGAACTGGAACCTCCTCATGGATGTAGGAGTCTAATTCATTCTCTTCCAGGACCAAGGAGATCCTATACTTCCAAGCTCGAAATTTTTCAGCTCCCTCAAGCTTTTCATCAAGCTTGGTATGATGAGACATCTTTAAATGAGAACCTCAAATGGAAATACAAAAGATTTTATATCTTACCGGGTTCAAGATGTCGGATCTGAAACTTGAGTTGAAATCTTGTAGAGTTAGTTCAAGAGAAAAATAGGGTTTTGCTTTTCCGGAGTTCTGTCCACCCAAATGCCTTGAAATTTGTCCCTAACCTCTATTTTGGGGAGGAGATCAATCTAGGCCTAGGCTCACTGAAAAATTCCTCTTCTGTAAAAATCCCTAATTTTCGACCATAGTGACAGGTCCAAAACTAAAAAAACCTCAGAATTGGATTATGTTTGGACAAAAATATGCGCCCTAAGGAGGAGAGTTGTTCCACCTTACTTTTGCTGAAAATCTATGGAGGAAGATCCACAAACTAGGAAGCCCTAGTTCTTGCAGCTGCATAGTGTCTTCTTCTCAAGTTATCTCTAATTCCATGTTAGTTTTTCAACATTAAGCTAGCATTATGTTAGGATCTTTACTGAGAGAATAAGAAGTACACCAATCAAACACAAGAGACAATGAACACAGTCTTTTTGATCGGGGAAACCATAAATGGAGAAAACCCCGTAACTTCCTCAAAGATAGAATCAACACAAGATGTAAAACCCCAAAACAATAAGATGCACTCCTGAAAGCAGTAGTCTTCTTCTTGTCTAGCCCCAGTGTATTTCCTTCCTCACTAATGCGCTACACTTGAGTGAGTGAATGATGTATATGATAAATAGAGAGACTCACTCTCTATTTATATTATTCCTTTCACTTGAAGTGCACTCAATCATGTCGGCCTCACTTAACAATTACGTACTAGAGCCGACATCTCTATGAGTGTCTAATAACCCTAGTGCCCAGAAACTGTGGGGACTTTAACAATGACTTGACATGACTTATTTACATTATTGATCCCACCGATCGGAACATTGGGGTATGACAACATGACTCAAATACATAATAGATACATCCCGGAATAAACATCGAGTTACAATACATAAGATACATAGATGAATACATTCCAAAGTTACAAATACATCAACACTTCTACATCATCTTTACCATCCCATCTAAATCCTGTGATCATTCATCCTTAGGTTTAGTTAATAATAATGAATTTTTGTTTCCATAAGTTCTTTCATCTGAATGCGTATGATACTGCTCCATGCTTTCCATTTCTGCCTCTACCTTCTCAACTTTCATCATAAGTTTATACCAAGGTGGGTCTAACCAATCTCTTGGAAAACATGGCTATATCTGGACTGAGAGATGAGGTATAGTACTCAATTAGGGCATGCTCAGATGGTTTTTCAGCTGCACTAAATTTGTTTAAGTAAGCAAGAAATCTTTGAGTGAAGTTATGTACTTTTTATTTATTTTCCTTCTTTAAAGTGATCAACCCCTTCATTAAAGCTCGATCAGTTTTCTGTATTCCATATTTTCTTCTGAACAATCTCTCAAAAATATTCCAATTTGTGATCGAATTTGTGGCTAAGGAAAAATACCATGAATATTCTTTTCCTTTCAGGGTATGAGGAAACAATCTACAGAGTACATCTTCATGTTCTATTGCCCGTAGCCCTTCTAAATCCAAATAGAAAGTCTGCAAATGATCATCTACAAGAATTCATTCACTTGGTTCAAACTTGGGTAACATCTTGTCAAAAGTCTAAGGCAAATCATGCAAGGGAGGTGTCAAGTTTAAAGGAGATCTAGCTCTCCATGCAGGTTGTGGAGGTGGCTGATTTGCATTCACATTTTCCATGATTCTGAGTGGAGTATGCAGTGGGTATTGAATAGGAGTCTGAAAAGGTGAATAATGAGGGGAATCTAGCCCCAACTAATCTAAAGGTTGGTCAACTTCTTACAAGGTTTTTTCTACCAATTCTTCAAGATATTCTACCAACACTGAGTCTTCCAATTGAGGGAAATCCTTCTTCAGATACTTTCTTCTGGGTAGCACAGAGATAATAGGTAATCCACCAATATTTTTTGCATATGCCATGGTAATTCTCCTTAAATCATTAACCACTTCGTTATCAACAGGATAAATATACCCCGTTTCCTTTTCTTCAGGATTGGGTTTGTGAAGAAAACTATTTTTAGAACTGTCACTGGTGGAGTAATTTCTAGAAAGCAGGCTTCCTCGACCAGCCATGCACTGGTGGCCCTCCTTCTAGCACCAAAACTGTTGGGGCCTGGAAAATAACAGGTAACAACAGTAGGGATTCTCCCCAATAAATGTTCCCAAGTATCTCATTATTTTTTGGTATGGGGAATCCATCTGGTTTACGGTCCAACTACTGTAGATCAAGTAATGGTTAAAGTGTTTTACCAGTTACGGCCCGATCCACTGTAGGTTTATTTTTTATTTTTTATTTTTTTATCTTGATGTATGATGTGCAGGTTCCTAACTAAATGCAAGTGATAGAGATAACTAGGAGGGTCACAACATGATGCACAGGTTCTTACCTCTCATCTTACCTCTCTTGCTCCTAAATCACAAATAAAGGAAAACTAACAAAGACCAATTAATCTATCCCAAGGGAGAAATACTATAATTAATGGTGAGTAATATATTATATAACGTGCATTAAGAAATTTACAAATAGTTGTT
Organism: Pseudotsuga menziesii; assembly: GCA_001517045.1. Taxonomy (NCBI): domain Eukaryota; kingdom Viridiplantae; phylum Streptophyta; class Pinopsida; order Pinales; family Pinaceae; genus Pseudotsuga; species Pseudotsuga menziesii. Next base: position 306,285 of record LPNX010269057.1, on the reverse strand, counting down.
AACATTTCAGAACACATGAATATCAACAAAAAGATGAACAAAGAGACAGCTCATTGTTAATTTAAAACATTCATTACTCAACTATGACTGTGGAAATTTCACAGAAATAAAAAAGAGCCCATTCACAACATGGAGGAATTCAAAAGTTAGAACGATATCACAATTCATGGAAACAAGCTGAAACTGAAACAATTCATATCTAACGAGCCCATGGAAAACATTTGAAACTCCACAGTGCCTTCTCCAGCCGAAAAGTATAAATATTTAGTATAAGATCAATTAGTTCTCCTTACAATAATTTTTCCCAAATATGGTATGAAAAAAGGCCCCTACTCCCTAAAACTTTCCTGTACTTATACAAAAATAAAAAAACTCTTGGGCTACCCCTCACTGCCTCCTGAGCTTCCCCAACCTTTCGTTTACAAAAAAATTGTCCTTTTGCTAGTGAACAAAAAATATAAATTTAATATATTACATTCTTTATCAATATTCCAAAAACATTTCACTAGGAAGGCCCAACTTGTTCGCTCATGAACCTTTTCCATGCATTAGCATATATTGCTATGCTTTCAAACCCAGAAGGATCAAGGAATCAAATGCTAATCTCATGCTTGACAGCTTGCATTTTTACACCTTCTATTCTAGTCAGAATCAAGCGCATCTGGTCTTCCAATAAGTGTATGCTTACAGCTACATGTGCTACTTCATTTTTTAATATCCTTTCATCTAAATACTTGACCTGCTGGATTGCTTGTTCATCCTCACTGTAACTGTCCTATAAATGTTTTAAAAACATTTCATGTTCAGGTAGCTACTCCGGTCTCTTCACAGCAGAGGTCTGACATCGATTATAGGTTAAGAGTACTCTCCTACAGAATTCATCACAAGCAGTCTTTGTCTTCTTTACTTTCTTTTTAAATTCTTCTGCGGTATTACTGGCGAATTCAATCAACTCATATTCTTACTTCAATGTCTGCTGATTTTTGATGGATAGGTCTGTGGGAGACTCTTTATTGGTTCCTACTCAAACTATTCTTCCCTTTATAATTTCCAGTATATCTTGAGTTCTTCTAGCCTGATGTTTGTTTGCTGGACTTTACATCTAACCTATTCTATATGTAGTTGTATCTGATGAATATTTTTTTTAAGCATCTGAGCATGCTTTTTTAAGGGTCGGATATCAACCTTCTACTCCATACCACTCTTTAGTGATGTTGTCAATGAATTCTTCTGCTCTTCTAATGATGCTATCTGTGCTTGATATAGCTTCTCCTTCTGTTCCGTAGTAGCCTTCCCTATTCCCAGCTCAGTAACTTTGCTTTCCAACCTATTATTTTCCTCATTTAATTTTCCAAACGATAGCTGAAGATGATCTTTATCAGTATTTAAAATCTGATACTCCAGTTGTAACTTTTTCAACTCTTCCAAGTTAGCTTGAGAATTCTTCTCTATATTTTCTACAGATATTGCTAGAGAATCCTTATCTGCTTGCAAATTCTAGCATTTCATCTTTGAAACCTTAAATTCACCTATCCCGTCCTCATATTTTCTTTTTAGATTATGGCTTTCATCCCTTTCCTTCTTCAAGGTTTCCTTCAACTGACCTACGTTGTTCTGTGACTGCTCTAGATCTATCATGATCATGTCCACACTATATTTGTTTCCTAAGGTTAAAGCTATCCCATCCCTTGCCATTAACCATAGATCCTTATGAGTACCATGTACTACTATCTTGTCCATCACCATGTTCCCTGGCTTTCCTCCAATATCTACCTATTTCTCGGTTCTCTTGACAATTCTCTTATTTTCTTTGTCATAGAATATAGTATTAAAATCAGGTATTTCCTCCCCTTCGGTAGGCATGAAAGGAATCAAATCAAATTCAGAAGTTGAACCTTCTCCTAACACACTTCCAGAAGGAACAAGATGCTCCAAGGGATCAATATCGGACTCTCCTTGTCCTTGATCTATAGGATCTTGTTCTTCTTGTACATTTTCTCTCAAACCTTCATCAGTTTGATCTATGGGATGCTTTTCTTTTTGGGGTTATTTTAACCTGAATCCCTCACTTTCTTCCTATTTCTCCTTTATCTCAACTTCCTCTTTTCTTTTCTTTTCCTGTTCTTCCTTCTTAGCTTCTTCTTCAGCGGATCGTTTCTTTTCTTCTTCTTCAAATCTCAACCAATTCTCTGCTTCTTGTACCAATTTGATAGCATCTTCCTCTCTTTTCTTGGTCTCTTTCTCTTCTATCCTCTTAGCTTTCTCTGCAGTCTTGTATTTTCCACCCACAGTTGTTATCTTTTGCTTGAACCTTTTCTTGAGGGAAGTCATGTTCTTAGCATTGTGGAACGTCTCCTCATCTTTGTTCAAAAAGTCAGTGTACTCAAAATGAACTCCAGCTTCTTTGCAGTAATTAGCTACTTTGTTCTGGGAATCATTTCTATGAAAGTCCATTTCACCAAAGTGAAAATATTCTAATTCTTTAACAAACTCTGCTATGTTTTTTACCTTTGCAAATTTATAACTTCCAACGAAGAAAGTTACTACAGGGTACATTGGATTTTTATGTTCAATCGAAAAATTCCCTACTCCATCGATGTATAACTATTGTACAAGAATAAACACCCTTGTAACCGAGGGTCTAGGGTTACTAAATTACTTCTAAAACTTGCAGACAATCAGCTTTAAAGTATAGAAAAGGAATAGGAATAAATGTTGAACTCACCCGATTAACGACGGTTTATCCAAGCTTTCTCTTCTCTGCTCTGCTCCTCTCCAAAGCTTTCAGGGATGCACCTCCTTCACCTGCAAAGATAAAATTCTCCAAGTACAATCTTATACATATATATCTGACAAGTTAGATGAACAATACATAGAGTGCTTAATCAAAAATATTCATCAAACCATGATACATGAAAGAGACTCAACAAAAAGTTGGAAGAAGAATTCTCTTTATTAACAATAGTGAATGAGATAAGTGTACAACCCAACGCCTGAAACAAGGACTCCTGTGCAACCAAAGGACTCTAAGTTTTGCTGCTCCAAATACTTCTGAAGATATACCACGAGCATAACTTTCCTCTCCAAATATGATTTTTTAATGCCCTCCTGAAGGCCTCTATTTATACTTTAGGAAATAGAGGAATTTCGAAGGTTGAGGAGGTTTATACAGTTGAGATAGTTAATTATTAGGGCTCAACAAATCTCAATTAATCATATTTTATTATTTTTAATGTCGAATGGATGTATATGCGAGTATGAATACTAGAAACCCACGTATGACACACGAGATGCTATAAGGGAAACCCATGTACAGATATGTACGCGGGTTGCAATGATGATACTCATGTACAGTACACGGGATGCTGTGGAGATAGTCACGTATGTACACGAGTTGCTGTGGAAATAGTCACGTACAACAATCAACATATAAAAGGGTAAAAAGACAAGCTAGTTGGGTAGTGAATGCATCTCCTATCATGTCCATCTATAGTGTCTAGGCAACCTTCAATCCATAAGTGTCCTTTTGTGTGCCAACATATGAAATGTCGGCACTCGGATGGAGAAGTGCCATTTGGGTTGATAACATATGCCCCCTAATGTGTGAGGTCAGAGGGAAGCAATGGCTGAAATACATTATAATCATATCTTTGGAGAACTCAAAAATCCAATGGAGCAGAGGTAGTACCTGAAAGAAATACATAATGATGTCATATACAAAGTCATATTTGAGGATGCTATGTTCAATATACTGGAACACTAGCTCCTTTAAAAATGTTTGAGTACATCATATAATACGGGTACAAGACCACATATATTACAAAGGTGGATCGAAGCCACAATATACAATGATGAGTCTTCAAAGATCTGGAAGCTATGGAAATGAATAGAACATAATCTTGTGCAACTTAGTCCATAGAGAGAGAACTAAGGTCTTCATATACAATCCCAAAGAACCAGTACAATCCAAGCCATGTGAATAGATATAATTTGAAGTCGAACATGAAGCAGATTCCACAGATTGTCAATCAATAGGTGATAATTGGCAATTGAAGCAAAGGAATTCACCAATAATGAAAGTGAATCCTGAGGTACGATCATCAAAAATCTAGGTATTCATCATCAAGAAGTGCTGATACAGAACCATACTGTGATAAGAAAGGCAATAGATCCTCCAACGAAGCACAAAAGTCACTACGAACTGGGTAAAGGAAGGGAGACACACGTGATAACAGATATGACAATAATCGGATCAGGATATAGATCAGACATTGAGTTAAGTCCTTGAATAGTGAGCATGACACAAAGATGACCCAAGGAATCTTTTAACTTTATAGATAGAACAAATAGACTTGTCTGTCATGTAGAACACATGATCCAATTCCCCAGGTAAAACTGACAAGAGGAGGAGTAATAATCTCGAAGTAATAGCTGAACTGAAAGCGAACACTGAGACATGGGTATTGGAAAATACAAAGACTGCTATGTTCAAGGATGACATGCTGCCACTAATTGAAAACCAAGAGAAAAATTCTTCCTTACCTTCCCTATTAAATTTTAACAAGTCTAGGAAAGTCAAGTCGAGTCTCTTTTCATTTTTTAACAAGCTTGATGAGAAGAGGGAATATTGCTTGATAGTGTCATTGATTCGTGGATTTAATGAGCCTGAACTAGTACATGCTCAGTCGGTGTTTTCACATTTAGAGAGTCTAAAAACTCCAAAGAAGACTCTAGGGGGGTCCTTTTTCATCCAATTTAGTCTCCTAAGGCCATGAAAGTATAAAACATACCTGAGAAGAACTCTCTTAACTTCCGTAGAAGAAAAGGTGAACCTTTTTCGTACTTAGTCAGGGAGGTCTGAAAAAGGTTAAATTACCACCTACCCAATGCTCCTTCGAGAGAAGCATATAGATGTAGTTTTACGAGTGTGAAGGAAAGAAATATCACTTAGAAAGATCCATTTGAGTACGAGAAATGGGGCTTACAACAATAAACTCGATGCTTTGTTCTTTAGTGTTTAACGAGCATGACAAAGACATAAAGTACACTCAAAATATTTTTCATGTTTAGGTCCAGAGCATGAAAAAGAGAAACTAAGCTCATACCAGGTGTTCCTTTTCTATAAATTTAGTCCCTCAGGTCCGAAAAAGTGATAAACCTATGCCTAATAATAATCTTCTCAATTTCGTATAAAAGAGAGTGATCCTTGCTCGTGCTATTCGACATGGTCCCATAAAGAAATAACCTACCACCAATGCGGATGCCCATTCACATATTATTAATGAGCTTGAATGGACAAGTTAACTTGGCATTCAAGTCTATTTTAAGGATTCAGACCTGAGCCTAAAGAAACTCCATAAGGGCAGGAAGTCCTATAAAGGGATAGCTTGTAAAAAGATACCAAAATGAGGCTCCATTTGGCATGAAAATTAGATAAAAGGATTCCCTTGTACCTAAGACAGTTGCAGCATGAGTATTGAAAGACAACATAGGTTCTAAATGAGGATACTCATGAGAGGAAATCCCTATCCACAGAAGAACAATGGTAAAGACAAGGAGCTAATGGTTAAAAATACCATAGTCCATGGTTAAAATGTTGATTGCTAATTTTAAGATGGGATAAGTATAGATGCAAAATTCATGTGAAATGATGAAAAACCATCCTATATTAGCAAAAAACACCTTAGAACAATGATAAACCTGTTACAAGGCAAAACGATATGGTATTAGTTTGATAAATTATGAACTATAGAAAAAAACCCACTTTGAGAAATATAATTTCTATAAATAGTTCAAAAACTTAAATAAAACTCACCATTTTGAATTTTAGCCAGAAAAGACAAGTTTTCACCTCTACCTTCAGTCAATTAGTGTGGACAATCTAGTGGACCAAATCAAATTCCGCAAGTGTCAGGTAAAACTACACTCCAAGATCTTCAATTTGATCCTAGCAAATTTCAAAATTGAGTCAAAATTTGATATTTTTGAGTTCCCTTAAGCAAGGCACGCTGCGTATGCGGGTTCATTATAGTGAAACTTGCATACACACATTTTGTACGCAGGTTTCCCCAAAGGACAGTCACGTATAGTACACGACATGCCTAACTAGACAGTCGTGTACGCTGCGTGAGGGAAAAAAGTAGTGTTTTGGGTCAAAATTTTGAATTTTTTCATGAAACTAAAGGTTTACAATACTTGTTTTACTAGGTTTGAAGATGGTGATTGAGTGGAAGGAGCATGAGCATGGATATATGGATCAATAACCACTTCAAGATGCCCCCCACTGTGAATGTTTTATGTTCAAGTGGGTTGTTAAAGTTCTTTTGCACATCACCTATACGGGCCAATGTCTGCCTGCTAGAGTTCATGCTAAATTACTGGGATCATGATTTGGGCATGTTTGACCTTCAAGGTGATTCCTTGGAGATTACTTCAAAAGATATATATTTCATTGCTGGTCTGTCATGACGGGGAGCTTTATTCAACTTGGAGGGCATCGGCAGAGGCGGTGACCCTCTAAGTGTCCAAAAATATATTGACATTTACTGCGCTCCAGGTACCCAAAAGAGAGGGAGTTGCATCCCTATTGTACACATATGTGATCTTCCTCTACAAGTATTGAAAAGAACCATAGTGAGGGTTGCAGGATCATCTTCTCTTCATCTTGCTACATGGAACCAGATGAGGTTAGCAATGGATTACATGCAGGGGGCCCTATATGATTGGTGCTCGGGAGTGATCCCGATTTTGAGAAAATGGCTCTATGACTGCAAGAGAGGAAGGAGGAAGAAATTTGGATATTCTAGCATACTAGTATCCTTATTCTTCTTTAAGAGTGTTGAGATTGAGCCCTGTAGTACCCCTACCAGTTCGTTCTCCTCGTCAGCCTAGGATGAGTAGATGGGGAGATATCTTCCTTCGCTAGGGAGGAGGTGGCTTAGTGCAGAGTGTATATGATGATGACTTGTACTTTTGGTGGGAGTTGAAGTTACTAGCACTGGAGTAGGTTCCATATGCTGGGATGGATTTCTGTGGTGATCCAGACCTTGTCCTCCCTCCAGGAGGAGCATGGGGAGAGCTAGGTAATTTTTATTTTCAAATTTTCAAATTTTTATGAATTTTAAAATATAGGGATATATACATATGTATAAGAGTTCTAATCCTATAAACATGTCAAAATGCAGATATTGGACTAGTTTGCCCTGAAGGGCATCCACGCATGTATGTGCATCCTGTCTTAGGAGAAGATGAGGGGCTTATTAGGGTTCTTGAGGGGAACATGGCCAGGATTACCCAGAGAGTCCCCAGCTTGTGGATTGAGCACATCCCAGCCATCATGCAGAAGTTTGTGGTTGGTGTACCATCTATCTGGATACGCCTTTTGAGACGAGTAGCCAGAGCAGTTTTAGTATACATAGATGCTATTGAGGCTACTGATTTCGAGGAGGATGAAGAAGCCAGAGTATAGGGAGACCGAGGGGACCAGGGTGGTCCGGCTTAGATCTAGGGAATTTGATGGACTATGATCCATATTTTGTATATTTTTGTATATTATACAGTTATGACTGGATCTGAGGATCAGAGACTCGACCTATCTATGAAAAAATATTCACACACACACACACACACATATATTTTGTCGGTTTATTTACAATTTTTTTTATGTGTATGTTGTATATTATGAAATATGTGTTAAATGCCAATCCAAAATGAAATTAGCGTATGCATCAGTTAATGAATTCTGATTTCTTGGAATATGATTGAATGTAATGAATTCAAAATTTCTTTCCAATAATCTATTTGCATAAACTGACGCAATAGAATAAGGTTCGGCACTCGATAAGCTCGATTGAGCTGGGAAACCACTAGTTGAGAGTCCATTCGGACTTCCAGCTGAATGATACCACATGAAAAAGCATCCCATAGAAGCTCAATTACAACCCTATACTCAGTGACATTATTAGAAGCAGGTCCTAAGCATGCACCTCTTGAGGAAACTAATTGTCCCGAGGGAGAATAAATTACTCATGCCGCTGAAGCTAGATTACAAGTGTGGCAACTAGCGCCATCAGAAAAACCTACATACCTCTCGAAAGACATCTGAAACAACCAGAAGATGGTACAAAAACACAAACTGACAAACTAGTATACATAAATATACATACAATAAAATACAATAAAAAGTGCTAATCCTAAGCATAGTACTTTTTTAGGGAGAGCCCATTTCTATGCTTAGGCAACTTATTCCCATAAAAATCAATTAACTCATATGCGCCCTTCTTTAATACCTTCGAAACGACATAAGGCCCTAACCACATGGCCTTGAATTTTCCTGTCCCCAGGGGTTCTTTGTCTTGGTCCCAGAGCAAAAGAAGTTCCCCCTCAGAGAAAATCTGAGGCTTGACCTACTTATCATATTGGCTTTTTACCCTGTTTTTGTGAGCTTGATTTGTTGTCAGTGCATCTCTATGTTGTTCATCAAGATGTTCTAAATGTACTAGATGTTATTCAAGCTCCGTCGTATCAAGAAACACATGAACAACTATTTTCAAGGACGGGATTTCACATTCAACCGGGGTAACAACTTCCACTCCATGAACAAGTTGGAAGGGAGAGAAACTCGTAGCAGTTTTTACATTAGTTCGATATGCCCAAAGTGTGGGATATAGAATGATATGCTAGTTAGAAAGAGATGCATCAATAGTACATTTGAGGATAGTCTTCAAATTTTTGTTAACATCCTCGACCTAACCATTTACTTGAGGTAAGTACAATGATGAATGTTCTTATCTGAATCCCAAAATAGTGGTCAGTTCCGTCATCATGCTATTTTGAAAATGACTGCCATGGTCAGTGACAATCAACTTGGGTATACCAAACCATGCTATAATTTGATTGAACATGAAGAAAGCTGCGGTTTCCCCGTTGGCTTTGAAGGTGGGCATTGCCTCTGCCCATTTTGTAAAATAGTCGATAGCGACAATGATATATTTGTGCCCCCTAGCCAAGGTTCCGTTGCACATCACGTAATCAATCCCCCACTTCATGAAGGGGCCCACCAAGACAATGGGAAATAATGGAGTGGGACGTGACCACATTTTTTTGGTGTAAAGCTGACAGGGATGACAATGCTTCACTGCTTCCACACAATCCTTAAAGATCGTGCGCCAGAAATAACCAGCACATAGTATCTTCTGGGCCATTGCTAACCCAGATAAATGACCCCCACACGCTCCACTATGGGAATCATTCAGGACAATATCCACTTCCTCATAGGTAAGACATCAATGCAAAATGGAATCTACCCCTCTACGATATAAAGTATCTCCTATGATGAGGTAGTTCTTAGCATGAAGGTGTAATTTACATCGTTCCTCCTGCAAGGAAGCTGGAGGATACTTCAAAGTCTGGAGATATATAAGTATATCTCCGTACCATGGATCAGAGGTGGATATAAAGAATATATTCTCATCTAGGAATGATTCTTCTTCAATGACTACATCTTCTTCTGTTGGAAATTATGCTATAAGCTCAACAAAAAATAAGGATTTTTTAGACTTAGCGGACTAGAAATCCAAGTCAAACTCTTGGAGAATGACGATCCATTTGTTGAATTTTCCTCCAATAATCCATCAGGACAAAACATATTGAAAAGGATTAACATCCTCCACTACTGTTGTACTCCTTAGTAAGATGTAGTGATGTAATCTCTGAATAGCATAGACAGCTGCTAAGGCCAATTTCTCGATGTGGGAGTACCTAAGTTCAGGTCCAGCTAAAGCAATAATAATATAGTAAATGACATGCTCATGGAGCTTATCATCCTCTTGGACTATGAATACCGCAATGGTCGACTCAGACGCAGCCAGATACAATATAAAATCCCTAGAGTAATTTGGCGGACTCAGTAAAGGTGCCAAAAACAAATCTTTTTTCAATGCCTCAAAAGAAAGCTATCATTTTCATCCCATACAAATGGGGTGTCCTATTTTAGCAGGTGCATGAAACCCTTTGTAATATTGGCATAGTTTACAATGAAACATCGGAGAAAATTGGAATTTCCCTACAGGCTCTGAAGTTGCCTGATAGAATGAGGAGGAGGAAGATTTACAATGGCCTCTACTTTTAATGGATCCACCTGAATTCCTTTATTAGAGACAATGAATCCAAGCAATCTCCCTGACTTGACACAGAACATGCACTTGTGGAGATTTAAGTGGATCTTATAATAGCTGCATCATTCAAATATTAGATGCAAGTGATCTGGATGATTGATTCTTTTACGAGAATGCGCAAGTAGATCATCAAGGTAAGGTTCGACAATGGATTTGATATCATGGAAGGAAAATTTTGTTGCCCGTTGAAAGGTTTCCCCAACATTTTTCAATCTGAAGGGCATTTTTTTATACGCGAAGGTACCCCAAGGACAAATGAAAGCAGTTTTATGTTGTTCTTCCTATTTTATTTGAATTTGATTGTATCCGAAGAAACCATCCATAAACGAGAACACTTCACTTCCCGCGCAAGCATCTATAATTTGGTCTATAAATGGCGTGGGATAGTTGTCCTTAGGATAGGATTTATTCAAATCTTTGAAGTCAGTACAGACGCGTATGGTCCCTTGCTCCTTATCAACAGGAACTGGGTTAGACACCCATTCCATCAGAGCTATGGGATAAATAAAACTAGCTTTCAACAGTTTTTCAACTTCAACCTTTACAGCTGCCGCTTTATGCGGGTTAACAGGTCTTAACTTTTGTCGAACAGGTTTAGCGTCAGGGTATGTTCGGATCTTGTGCTCAACTATCGATGTATCACTGCCTGGCATCTCCTCATATGACCAGGTGAAAACATCGCGGAACTCCTTGAACAAGGACGTATAGATTGCAATCTCCTCAAGAGAGCAGTTTGCAACGATATGTATATTTTCCACGACATCAAGATTTACAGAGATGTTGATAGGGATAGTAGCACAAATATTTTCCATATTACCCTCAGCAAACATTCCTTCCCTTGGTAAGGGATTGATGGGTGTATCAACATCATCTGTCAGTCTCATATGAAACTCTTGATTCTCTATCCTACTTAGCTTTGGAGGAAAATAGGATCGATGATGAAGATCTTCACAGATCTTATCACCTCTACACATGGCTTCCAGAATGGCTTCATTAGAAGGTAAAACCATATCTAAACAATCCGTAGAATGCAAAGAGTTTTCTCCCCAGGCAGGAAAATAGACTTCTTCCAGGTCCTCTGAGACTGTGAGAGGGTCTAGAATGGGATCAATAGTGGTTTGAGTGATAGCTTAGTAAGCCAATTCCACTCCCAATAAGGCACTTCCAGTTCATGGGGGAAAGGGAGAACCCAAGGATCAGTCCTATCAACAACCATGGCTATGGAATTCCCCACACTAGTAGAACCTATATAGTTAATCAGGGCTGGAAGATCAAATGTGCCCATCAGTGATGTGTACATTCCAGCCCCCAAGCTCTGTGCAGCAGGTTTGACCCGATCAACCAATGGCACAGTGGACTCATTAGACTCCATGCGGCCTTTTTGAGTAAAATCGAGTTGGTCAACAGTAAACAACTTCCCTTCATTTGGAAATACTACCACCGGAAAGATGACCGACGCAATAATGGATATGGCATAAGTCCAACTTCTTCCTAAAAGAAAATTATAGTCCAAATATGCATCAATCACTTCCACCTCAATAGACACCACTTTCCCTGCCAGCTTAATTTCAAAATCGAGTAGGATACCATGCAGATGGAATGACCTTCCGTTGAAAGTAGTAAGTAGAGTGTTTGAAGGGACCAGCTCTGGGGATTCGAGATCTTTCCAACATGACAAGGACATAACGCATGTAGAAGCACCCTCATCAACAACTTCCCTTCCAATGGTATTTCCACCATGGATGACATCTATTGATAAGGCTACATGGTAAGGTAGGAGAATTTTAACATCAGACAAGTGAAATTTTGTCATGAGACTCGACGAGTCCATGCTGCCTAAGGTTGCTAAGAGTGCATCCCACTGGGTGGGACAACTCTGTAACACCTCTAAAGCTCACATTGCACACAGGGTTTGGGCTAAGTCTTCAACCATGGAGTAGTTTGAAGCAGCTCTAGCATTAGGGTTATGCAAGGTCTTCTTAAAGACACCTTTCGGTATCTTAGGCATAGTTTCAGCAGGCTTCTCGATCGTGAGAGGGTTAGAAGTTTCACCTATAGACTTACCCTTCTCAGAGGTCTCTTTTTCATAGTTTTTGTTCCTGGTCTGTAGCGAAGTCGAAGATAAGACCATGTTGATATAATTGGGGTCAGGCGCATTTGGAGTGCCCCCTGCTACATTAGAAGCTGAAGCAAAATTCTACCCTTGGGGAAAAGGATCCTTCAGGACAACCGGTTGTTGAGCTTTTAGCAGCTTCTGGGCTTGTTCCATAAGGGGACACAGGTGAGTGACGTGATCCTCATGGGACAACTAACATGGGAATTTCACCTTTTTCTTTTCTTTCTTTCCCCCATCAGCATTGTTCGCGGGTTTCTGCTTGTTTTGATTTCCCTCCCATTTATTTCCTCTCTTCTTCTTCCCACCACGCTGCTGATTTCCCTTCTAAGAGGTCTGCACAAAAAAATTTGCATTTTGGGGTGAGGGGGCAGCCTTTCCTTCCTTCGCTATAGAATGTTTGACAGACAGCTGATGGAGCTGTTTGGCCAAAGATTCTATAGTGGGAGAGTTTATGGACCCAACCACACCATCGGCATGGGGTCCAGGCTTAGGTTTCTCTACATCATGGGTAGGCCTCAGGGCCTCAGGGATAATCTCATACAAGATCCCAGATTGAGAATAAATAAAATCCAATTGCTGGGCCCCAAGGATAGCTTCTTACTCATTCGTCACTCCTGAAGTAGATACATCCCTAGATATATAAGGCAATAATGATTTAAGAAACCATTCTAGTAAGAACTTAGAAGGAATAGTGGCTTTAATAAGCCTCTTTCTCCTCCTCCACTCTTGGATGTGATCCCAGATGCGGGTATCCTTGTTCTACCTAAAGGTAGATAATAAGTCCGTTTCGAAATCATATCGGACCAGAAGCTGAAAGTGGCTAAGGAATGCACTAATGAAGTCCCAAAAACTACTGAACGCAGCAGCAGGTAACTCAATGTACCATTTTTCTACAGTACTCATTAAGGTTCTTTGGAAGAGGCTCAATCTGACTGAATCTTCATTTTGCAAATTAGTAGAACACCATAAATGAAATGTGGTGGCATGAGCCCCAGGATCTTGACCAACTTTGCCTTCAAATTTTGGGATATCCGATGGCAATTTGGTGGCAAGAGATGGCCATGAGGGGTCATGCCTCACCAGGTCATTCATCAATTTAGACAAATCTGTCAAGTTTAACGTTGCCAGGAAAGGAAGCTTAGGTCGAACCGGAGCACTTAAAGTGCTAGTATGGGGATTAGAGGGACTTGCCCCCAAATTCCCATATGTAAAGATGGGGTTGCCACCTGCCACTGGTTGCAAAGTGGATGTATTACGTTGAAACGGATTCCATCCGTAAGCCACAGGATTATGGGTGGGAGGGGTAGCATAAGAGGTTCAGGCCGCCCCAGTCAAAACTGGGGTTTGAAAAACAGGAGCGGGTATCCCTCCGCTAAACCATGAAAAGGGAGAGCTCATGAACAGGGCTGAGACCGGAGTTTGAAAACCTTTCCTGTAAGAGCTAGATTTTCCAAACTGCACTCCTACATAAGAAGGAAATGGTCCTACGTATGCAGTGGATGGGGAAATATGCCCCCCATTCCAAGGAAATCCTTGGACGAAAGCCAAGAATCCTACCGGACCGCTCTGGGTAGTGTGTGTAAAGGAGGAAGGAATAGTAGGTATACTAGGAAACCTAGTAACCATGCCACCAGAAGCACCTTCTAGGTTTGTGGGAACTGGTGATTGAACCACTCAGCTCACTAGACTTAGGGGCGTAGTAGGTATACTAGATCTAGGGGTACCTACTCGGGGAGGTAGTACCCCTTCAACCTGAGTGGCTGAGGTGGAAACAAAAGAGATTTCTCTTGCAGTAGACATAATATTTCCCACAGAGACACCAAATACAGGTGGATGAACCTAGACGATCACAGGATCATTTAAGTTAGTCAAGGGTGTATTAAAATTCCTTGCAAACTCATCAGCCTGCAAGTCTTCTATCTCAACTGTATAAAAATCAAAATGGCTAGCCCTAAGTTCTGGTTCACCCGAAACTTCACTTACTCCTATCGGTTCAAATGAACCGTCTGTGTCCAATATCCGCCTTTGAGGTGGAGGTGGAGGTTCCAATGTGATGAGAGGAGGAAGGTTTTCCAACCTTTGTGACCTTCTAATAGGTTGGTCCTCCATGATTGTAAATTTGACAATTCAAACCCTAAGGTCAGCTAAACACAGACAAACCCCAGAGCAATCACTACGAAAATTCCTAAAGTCTCAACAGTCAATAAGGGGTAAAAGATATGCTTTCCCAAAGAAAGCTGAAGAACAGTTACTTAGCGTCCTTGAAGAGGTTCTTAGGCACAAGCAGAGGAATCACCCACAGCCCTGCTACACTTTCAACAAGGGTTACCTTCCAAGCCCATCCAAGGTGAACCGGAAATAGCCTTTTGGTTGACCTATATATGAACCCTATATGTCAAGAGACTAGAAGCTACCTTAACTCTACCAACAGTCTAGGGGGACAATCGCAAGCTTGACTCATATGCATGGGCAGGGTAGCTGAGCCTAAAACTTTGTTTAGGACAGAATCCCCAGATGTGTAAAAGTCCTGATTTACGTTTTGACAAGGAATTGGAGGGCTATCTCCTCATTCCAACGCCTCCACACGGCCTTGTGCTTCACTCCTGTTTGAGAGGAGATTCTCAGATACTATCGATAAAGATAAAGATTTTCCTATTGATTGGCCCACTATGTCTAAATTTTAAAACTTATGGGAAGTTTACACTTCGTAGCCGACTGAGTCTAGCCTAAGCTAGTAGGTGTATGGCCCTAAAAAATAAAAATTACTAATAGATTTTAATTATTGCGTTCATTTTAAGGGCTATTTTTTTACTCAGAAGGCAAGTGGAGTGAAATACTATGATGTTTTTGACTCTATAAGAAATGTAAAAACAATGGTGTATGTTTCCAAAGCAAAACTATCACTACTAAAACAAACTTATTTTTCTTCTTTTTGTAAATATAAATTGATGAAAATGTAACGATGAAGAGAATACTGAGACTATATTTTTGTATTTTTTTGAGATTATATTTTAAAAATAGAAAATAAAACCACTCTATGCAAAATTAAATGCAAAAGCTTCTAAATGTTTTCTTTTCACTTTTTAAAATGCTCAAAGACTACTATGCACCTAAATGCACAAAACTTGATTATGCTTGAATTAAACAAATTGTATAAAGTAAGCAAAGTGAAATAATTAGATTAATAAGACCAAGGATCAACCACCTAAAAAATACTTGGAACCCTATCTTGAGTGGATATAATGTAAGGAAAACACTGAGATCACACAGAGGCAAGTGGCAAACCAATCACTATCCGAAAATAGAATGGGATAAACACTATATAGAACCCCGATCACTGATTCAAACAACCAACACTTGAACCTATAACCCAAACATGCAAATCCACTTCAAGTTGCAAATAGAAAGATAATCCAAACAATAAGAACTCAAGGGATTCACAAGAAAGTGGAAGGTGTGGCTAACAAGGTCATCAAACTCATAGTGCAATGATTATAAGGAAGACCAACCCGCAAACAAACTTTAAAAAGTGATAGGGACAAGCATACCCTAACCCAAAAATTTGAATACTCACACTTGTACGCGACTGTGTACAAGGGAAACCCGCATACTGTACACGATTGTCCTATAGAGAAATCCGCGTATGGAGGCCTCTATACGCGACTGTATGCAAGAGAAACCCACGTACAGGTACACAATTTTCTAATAAAAAGAAAAATTTTCAAGGTCTTCAAACACTACCCTAAGCATGAACCAAGAAAGGAGACCACACATACAATCAAGGAAAAGACTGGGCAACGGTAAACAGAAATAACCCACAGCAGTCTGGGCTCCCCAACGGAGTTTCCAGTTCTGTTGTACAGGAATAAACACCCTTGTAACCGAGGGTCTAGGGTTACCAAATTACTTCTAAAACTTGCAGACAATCAGCTTTAAATTATAGAAAAGGAATAGAAAGAAATGTTGAACTCACCCGATTAACAACGGTTGATCCAAGCTTTCTCTTCTCCGCTCTGCTCCTCTCCAAAGCTTTCAGGGATGCACCTCCTTCACCTGCAAAGAGAAAATTCTCCAAGTACAATCTTATACATATATATATGACAAGTTAGATGAACAATATATAGATTTTTTATTAAAAAGTATTCATCAAACCATGATACATGAAAGAGACTCAACACAAAGTTGGGAGAAGAATTGTCTTTATTAACAATAGTGAATGAGATAAGTGTACAACCCAACGCCTAAAGCAAGGACTCCTTTGCAACCAAAGGAATCTGAGTTCTGCTGCTCCAAAGACTTCTGAAGATATACCACCAGCATAAATTTTCTCTCCAAATATGATTTTTTAATGCCTTCCCGAAGGCCTCTATTTATACTTTAGGAAATAGAGCAGTTTCGAAGGTTGAGGAGGTTGAGACAGTTGAGATAGTTAATGATTAGGGCTCAAAAAATCTCCAATAATAATTTTTTATTATTTTTAATGTCGAATGGATGTGTACACGAGTATGAATACTAGCAACCTGCGTATGACATGTGAGATTCTATAAGGGAAACCCGCATATAGATCTGTACGCGGGTTGCAATGATGATAATCGCATACAGTATGCGAGATGCTATGTAGATAGTCATGTATGTATGTGAGGTGCTGTGGAAATAGTCACATACAATAATCAACATATAAAAGGGTAAAAAGGCAAGCTATTTAGGTAGTGAATGCATCTCCTGTCATGCCCATCTATAGTGTCTAGGCAACCTTCAATCAATAAGTGTCCTTTTGTGTGCCAACATATGAAATGTCAGCACTCGAATGGAGAAGTGCCATTTGGGTTGATAACAATCACGATCTAACAGCTTCCTTGTGGAGTACATAATTGGTAGCATATTTTGGGAGCGGAGAAGGAGCTCTCGAACCACCATACATCCTCACATAAAAAGCATCCTTTGTTAGATAATAACTCTCAAATTCTTGTATGACCTTGAATGCTTCCTCTGACATGTAATCGCATTATGTCAAGAAAATTAGAGTATATAGGGGCATGATGAAATGCTCACAAATCTCCCTATAATAACTATAATACTTATGAGCCCAAAACAATTTATAAGCTGTGTACACTGGGGTTCAGTCCTTCTCCCAATTAGATTTTAAGGCAGGGAAAGGCTGAGTGAAAAATATGGAATAAATTAAGATAAAACTCATGTAGAATTCATATTTCTTCTGGGATACTCCTCCCAAGGCTGCACTTATATATGCTGAAAGACTATTTGACACTATACTAGCCCAGTTGAAAATAGTTCCTTGTGTAGCAACAAAAAAAATGATCGGTATCCAACCAATGTTGAAAATTTTTCCATTGGCTCTACCAAAAATCTTGTTAAGCATCAAAGCAATAAATCTATATGGGGCATGGAGAGTTGAGGTATCATACTCTCCCGAAGGTCTAGTCCTAAAGTTCTTTCTTGGAATCATAATCTTCTTTACCGTCTCCACTAGATCCATACCTACATCTTTTAACCAACCTTTCGTTATATAGGTCTATTGTGTGGGTAGTTTATATGCCATAGCCACATAGGCAGGGCTATATGCAGCATAACCTTGCTTTGCATTATTTTCTAAGATAATTCTCATCACATCTACCCTAGGAAGAATCCAACCTATCACTTCTGAGCACAGAAACAGTTCAGGCCTTGTAGCCACTTTCATCAAAGCTTACCTTTCAATATTGGCATAAATGTGCATGTCTTCAAACCCAGCATCAAGGACATTCTAGCTTGAGACCATTCTAAAAATATCTCCCCATTTGTATTCCGGTTCTACTCCAGTTGTGGCTTTGGTGTCTTCAGAGATGATTTCTAATTTGGTTATTACTTCTACCTCAGGTTCCTCTTCAGCCACCTAGGATTTCTTCTTTTGTCTCTTTGGCATGCTGCTGTAATGGAAATCAACTTGTAACAATCATGCAACATGTTTCAGTCTAACTAACTCTAGCAATTGCGATAGTGATAAACAAGAAAAACATATAGATTTTATTCACCTCTTCGACATGCATGCTGGAAAATTTATGTCAAAAACACAATCTTTATGAATGAGGAATTTAACAAGAAAACCCTATAACAATGCTGCCTCCTCAACCTTCCCAAGCTTCACTTGTCTCAAAACCCTAGTCTAGAAATTCTTCTTCATCTCATACTGGTATTTTGATTTATATCAAACCTATTCCATAGCTAAAAATCAACAAAAACTCCCAAACTCAATCAGCCTCATTGAAATTCCTAAAACAACGTCGTGAACACCATCTTTAAAAAAGCCTAATCGACTGAATGCCCTCCGGAGTCCCATGGGAAAATATGGATGTAGGGAAAATGAATTTCTAACATCGGGTCGACCACAAAACAATTAAGAAAAGGGTGGTGTAGATGGAAAAATGCCTATCTGCACCATGCGCTAAAACCTTGCGTAAGAGACGCAGGCGTACTCATAATAGTTAACGACAAACAGACTCAACCTTCCCACCAAATGAAAACTCAAGCAATGGGATAGGCCCTTAATGGAGTAAAATATTTACAAGAAGAAACCGTAAGAAAGAAAAAACCCTAATCTATATGAAGAAACCTAACCTCAATCCATTAATGGTTCAAATAGTAACAAACAGCACCCAAAAGACAAAATCATGGGTAAACCTACATAGAAATGGCGACATGGGTGACCCAGACAAGGCAAATATTTCCATGGGTGCAAAGGACAACAAATCGGATCCTAACAGCTGCGCGCACACAACTTCGTCAGATGGCTTCAATGGGAAAATGACAAGTCACATGGCATAATGTAACATATATATATACCTATGATCGGGCGGGAATCCATCGATGGGAGAAACCTTAAAAGCATCAGAAAAATAGTCTGGAGGATAACCATAATAGTGGCTTGAAAAGAAATATGAACTTGGCATTACATAAAACACAACCTTCGACATTGGAGACACTATTCATTATTCTCAGAACCACTGGTTGATAGCCCTCTCCAACGTCAACGACAGAAAGATTTACCATCCTAGTAATTACTTTTGTAAAAGGGTAACGACTATCGGTAGAGTTAGACCCTTCAGAATTAGCAAAGAGAAGGTAAGGAATTCAGATGATTTTAGGACTAGCCTTCCGCAACGTCGGGCAGGAAAAACACTACAAATCTGGTTCGTTTCGACCAACCAACCCAACAACAAAAAATATTATAATATCGGATATCGGAAACATACAGGTGAAAGAACACCCAGTTCATTAGATACATCTGAAACTAAGGAGTCAAAACTTGGTCAAACAAGGTCTGAGAGGCTAAAGAGACTTACTTTGATGTATCAGTGAAGGTTTCCAAAGGCTTTCGATAGACCACTCGGCAAGCTAGATGACTCTACTTCTGCAACGTCGGAAGGCTAGTCCACTACGCTTTCGATATCGGAAGGATAGTTGATTAATCATCCGATACAGAAAAGTAAAAAGACCAATTTTTTTAAGAGAATTTTCTGAACTCAGGGAAAACTTTGGCAATAATAAAATACTCCAAGGCCATTTTGAAACTCAAACAAAAAAAGGGGGACCCTAAAAATAAAATTTTATAGGTGAATTGTTGCAGCTGTAACATTACCTCCTCCCAATCCCGAGTTCCTTGTCATAAATCCATGGATGTGTACCATCTCCTGGGTGTCATTTTCAATGTGTGTATGAAATGATGGACCATTCCTATCTCAGGAATTATGCAAATGTTGTGCAATATTGATTTAAGTGTTTAACAAGGTTCGATAACCCTATCTACTTCTCACCTGAAACCGTGATTTCTTCACCGAATATGATTTCCAACAATATTTTTAATTCTGGCCATTCATATATATATTTCTTATGTGTAACCCATCATCTTGAAAGTGTAGCTTTCAGCACAAAGTCTAACATAGACAAGCACAGTGGTTTTGTTACCATTCCTTCAAACTACTTTTTTTCTTCGTATTTTCGACATGTCTCCCTGTGTTTTTATTTAAATTTCATTCGAGAGAGCTCGTTGGATGGGGAATTAAATTTTACATCCACCAAGTACCCACTCGGTATACTTTTGATGGGCACCACTACCCCAAAAATAATAAATACCTGAAAAAACATGATGATGATGTCATCATCATGTTTTTTTAGGTATTTCTTGTTTTTGGGGTAGAGGGGCCCATAAAAAGTATATCAAGTGTGTACTCGTTGGATGCAGAATTTAATTCTTCATCCAGTGAGCTCTCTCAATATAAATTTGAGTAAAAACATAGGGAGATATGTCGAAAATACGAACAAAAAAATAGTTTTTTCTTTTCTTCCTCCAAAATTAATAAATATTATTTTATTATTTTAACTATTGTTTTATTAATTTTCCTTAGGAGGCTAATGCCTGAATCTGATGTGCATGAGCTAGTACTCCTCCATCTCAGGTTCCCATTCATTGTAGGATTTATGTAATCCTCTTTTAAAGCAATGAAATTATAAATATGGTCCATATCATCACCTTGTCCTTCACTATAGCCTACTTCAACATATCTTTTCCCCTCAAGTGGGTCAATAGGAGAAACTACCCTCATTTATTCATCTTTGAATGAGAGGATTTTTTTCTTAAAGTTTATGATTGTGTGATTGTATATTGCCCAATATATCTACAGAAACGAAGGGTATGGGTTCATGTCATCGAAAATATTGATGACTTAAAAATATGCAAATGTTGAGAGCTACTCAATGTCAACAAGAAAGTGACTTAACCTACCAATAGGTAGGACCTTAACTTGATTCGCAAGCCTCAACTGGACATGGGACCAGTCCAAGCATGTATTGCCCATTCTTTTCGAATATTTCCACATCAAAATATTGACGTTCGACCCCCTTTCTAGAATAATATAATCCATGTCATAATATCCTATCTGCGTAGTCATTCTTAACTCGAAGCCAGTTTTGAATTTTTTTTATCATGGTTAACTCTTCTTTCATATTATTACTCTAATTGGATTTCTTCTATAAGCACTTATAATTCTGTAACATCATCTTTAACATGGATTAGCGCTAAGCAACTTGAAAGAAATGGCTTGAGCTTACTAACCTTGTTTGTAACTGGCTTCTAGAATAGTTATTGAAATCGTTTAGTCATCTCCCTGACTTTGCATGAGGTCAACGGTTGTTGTGTATCTACAAACTATGGTAGTACATCAAAAAATACTTGCTTTTATTTTTGAACATCAAACAGTAGTTTTTTTTGCATCACGGGTTGCACCTATTTTTTTCCTTAAGGTGTACACTAATCCTCTCTAGTTACAACACCTCATCTTGTTAGAACAACAACACTTGGTTCTCTTGTCTCAGCAACAATCATTTGAACATTCAGGTTAGGATTTAGGTTGGGATTTTGTGCAGGGTTAGGAACTCCTACGGTCCTAGATTTCAATTTTGCAATCATCTGGGGACATTGTTCCACATTATGATATTGTTCCTTCCAATATGAACATGTCTTCATAGGATCAGGGAAATATCTAGCATAATGGCCATGCTGCCCAAAATTATAGCACACGACTTGACCTCTTCATCTACCAAATCCTCCCGAGTTTTGTCCTCTACCTCTGAAATTTACACCCCCCCTAATTTGAGGGTGTTTTTGTTGCGATGGATACTAATTCTGCAAGTATTGAGGCTGATACAATGGATAATGCGCAGGATGGTAATGCACTTACATCTGTTCAAACTGAATCTTCCCATCATTCTTCATTAGGTAGGTGTGTACCATATTCTCCTTCAAGAGTTGATATGGTTTGCAATCTTTCTCATCGTGTCCTACTGACTTACAAATTTTACATTAAAGGATGTTTGGGGAACATACAATATTCTATATGTATAGACAGTCCTCTAGTATGACATATTTTTCACTAGGGTATCCCTTGGGTACTCAAGGGATTAGGTGCACCTAACGAAACATTGTTCATGTACGCTGAACAATTATCCTTGTGGTGTCCATCTGTTCTAAATCTTGTACAACATAAATCCTCCTAGATTTCTTTTCCCTTCTTGATATCTTGAAGTTCCACCATTAGGTTAGCCAACTGCGATTGAATCTGCATCATCCTTGTGCCACCATCTCTGATCGGCGAGGATTCCATCTTCATAACTATTTCCAATTCTTTCATCTGCAACACAATATTATGTTGCATCAAAGGGCCTTGGATGTGTCGTAATAGTGCAACAATAAGCCACTCTTTGTATTATACATCTGACATTTAGAAACTTACTTTGGCCATCATATATTTAAGCCACAAGTAAAAATCCCAAATAGACACCATTGGTAACTATTTTATCTCCTTGATTTCAGTGATACACTGTGACCCAAATTTAGGTTTTCTAAAATCATAAATTATCACCAATCCAATCTCATCAAGATTTTTCTGCGAGTCTCCTACCAGTACTACGCAAAACTTCATAAACCAATCCATTGCATGACCCCACAGAGTCGTAATCATCTGCACTTTTCTTATGTCATCATTTTGAACTTCACGAACCATCTAAATAGTTTCACAGAGGAACCAATGTTTCTCTATAACTTCTAGTCCATTTCCATTGAATGTAGGTAACCTAATATCTCTCCCATCCATTAAGTTAGCGTCAGGGGTGTTTAATGAAAAATTTAACGAAGGTCAAATTCCTTGCGCACTAGTACTACCAGTATTCACAGTTCTTTTAGGAGATGAGGTTCTATACCTTACCTCTCACGATGCTCCTGGTGTCGTGTAGTTGTGTTCTAATTTTGGTCTCTCTTCATAGTATTCTGACTCTTCTGCTCCTTCAAAAATTGGTTGATATTCTTCCTCTTCGTCGCAAGACCCTTTCTATAGATGTGACTCAAACTCATAGTCTCTTTCTTCAAACAAACTAGGATTTTGTCTTCCTCTTATTTTTTTTTCTTCTTTTTCCTGACCGAAATCTTCTTCCACTCCTTAAAAATCCAACTTCTAGTTCAAGTTCTATACTTCCTGGGAACATCTCAACTCACTATTTCCCATTTTCTTTACAGGTCATCCATGATATATCCCTTCTTTTGGATATGTGACTCAACTTCTCAGCTGCAAAATTCCCTTCTTATAGATGAGCATATTTATCCATATATTTAGAAATAACAAGTATCTCCCGCGGGGTCCTTGGAAAAAAATTATTTCATCCTCACTATACAAGGTTATTGTCTCAAATGAAAACTCAAAAATATATCCTTACAAAATACTATCGACGCAAAAATAAATAGGGTGAAATCATGAATATTGGCGTCTATTCCATGAGAATCCACTTTTGGAACTTGTATTTAAAACACTTTCGGCCGAACTTTTTATTTTTTCGGCTGAAACAATGTTCGTAACTGTGAGCCAAAATATTTTTTTGGTTGAATGTTAAAGTTATTGGAAAAATTTTTCAGCCGAAACATTTTTTTGGCCAAACAAATCTTTCAACCGAAAAATATTTTGACCAAAAAAATATTTCAGCCAAAAACCTATATATATGTATAACTCAAATGAAACTGTTTACAACTTTTTCTTTTTTTTGGTTTGTCCCTATTGCATGGGTCTATCTGTTATGACTTTGTGAGTAGTGATTAATGAGTGAATTTGGGTGCGAGTTTGGGTTTGTCCCCGTCTGTTGTCCTGTCCTGAGTAGTGAGCAGTGAGCAACTTTTCGTGTGATTTTGGGTTTGTGCCATCCTTATGTTGTGTGTTTTTTTGCAGTGAGTTTGTGAGCAGTAAGAAGTGAGTAGTGAGGAGAAAGGAGTGAGAATTTCTTCTATCTAATTCCCTGAGTGAGCAGTCTATCGGTCTGTGATTCGACCTGTTCGTTGCTGAGGAGTTCGTCCATCCGTTTGCAGTCTGTTCGTTCGTACGTCTGTTGGAAGTTTGTCTGAGTGAGGATTCTTTGTGCAGTCTGTGTAGTATGTCCATATGAGAGAGGAGTCTTTGTGCCTGAGCGACGAGTCTGTTGGCATGTCCATCGTCCTCTCTGTGTGCTTGGCTTGTTGATTTGTTGGATTTTTCGTCCGCAATGATGGTGGTGTTTGTCCTTTGCGGATTCATGGTGGTTCCTATCCTTTGTGGCTTTGCAGTGGTGCAGTGGTATGGTGGCTGCATTCACAATGTCGTAGTGGTGCAAATTCACAAAAAACATTGACAGGTAAGTATAACATAGTTTAACACCATGTGAAAATTAATAATAATAGCATATGCATATATTTTTCTTGAATCTTGACAATTTATATATATCTCCTTTCAATCAATAATCATTTTGGAAGATTGCATAGACAAATGATTCACAACCCTAGAAAACATTCATAAGAACGCACCATATACATATGTACTTTAACAGATGGGATCACATATCTGTTTTTGGGATTTTAAATTTTCTTAAATTTCAATCGACTATAATAGATAGAAATTAGAACCATAGAACCAAAGGCAGCATCGAAAAGAATTTCGTTGAAGATTGCTATTATGAAATATTCAGTATCATATCCATAGAAAGAAACAAGGAAGAAATGACATATTTAGGGTCATAGTATGTTGTATTTATTCACTATTGTTAGATGGACCTATTTCTATCCTTATACACAATGTTTTCATACTTAACAATTCTCCAAATATACATGTAACCCTATCGGAAGGCCGACTTCTTGTTGTCTCACCGTTGGGGTCGCATGGAGTCGAGAGGAAGCAATAATTAACCTTAAGACAAAGTTCACCTCTTTAGCACACTAACTTTAGAATCTCAAATTGATCTTCTACTACCTAGAATAATTCGGCCAACAACTAGATTATCAACATAATGCTATTGCATAATAAAAAAATATCTCCTTCAATAGAATGCTACTACAAAATGGCTGCCTGTTTGATAAGGGTCGGGTCTGCCCATCATTAAAAATTATCTTCCATATATTTACACCTTGCGCAACTTATTTTGTATTGTTTTTTATAATGGATGTATGCTTTTTTATAAAATAGGTATATATGAAGGTGCATTGAAGGGAATGTAGATGAATATGTAACATGTTTATGATGTAAATTTTTTTTTGAAATGGAAATTTGTTTCTTAAAGTAAAGGTTAGTAGTTATATAATTATCTAAACCTTATATTAAGTGATATAAGCTACATAATGAAATGTGTTTCCAAATGATATAATAGGCCTTTGGATATAAGGGGCAGTCAACAAAGCCTAATGATTTGAAAAGAGTAAGACTTTAAATGTTATGTTTAGTGAAGGAAAGACAGTATTTCATCTTGTTATATTAGGAAAGAATAGGAATACTATGTTTAGATATATTGTATGAAGTAAATGATTAATGATAAGGTTAGAGTCTGAATAATATAAAGTATAAAAGGTACAAATCACCTATAACTCTCTATTTATCTAACTAAACTCTATATTAAATATTACTCTCTCTTTTTGACAGAATCAATCTTTTACTTACTTTGGGATAAAGAAGAATAAACTATATTGTTTAGTAACATGTTTGTGTTTTTTTTACTATGCTTTTGAGATGGTCTTGTTGGAGAACTATAGCTCCTCATAAAGGTATTCCTTAATAGAACCAATACTCAAGAAGAGAACAAGAGATTATAATAGAGGCTAAAACTATAAATCCCAGTACTTTTGAGAGTAAAACCAAAGGGGTTGTCCATGTCTAGTCCAAGGGGTAAATTTATTCCAAACCAAATATCCATATAATAAATCCCACTTTGGTCTATACAATAATTTTTTTTTACCCCTTTCTCTAGCCTTAGCCCTGCTGGAACACTGGAGTAGCTTATGTGCGTAACACACTCCACATCTGAATCAAAGTACATCAACAAAAAAGGTCTAAAGTCTTTATTTCTTCCTCACCATCATTTCCACAAGATAAATAACTTGATGTGGATTTCTCATATTATGTTTTTATAGGAAGGATTCAAAATATGAATAATTCCAATGTGTGTTTTATAGGAAGGCTTCAAAATATGAATAATTCCAATGCGTGTTTTTATTAATCGATTTTATTAACCATGAATATATGTCAAACATGATCACTATGGAAATGGGCTTAATAAGAG
This sequence comes from Pseudotsuga menziesii, assembly GCA_001517045.1. Taxonomy (NCBI): domain Eukaryota; kingdom Viridiplantae; phylum Streptophyta; class Pinopsida; order Pinales; family Pinaceae; genus Pseudotsuga; species Pseudotsuga menziesii. The sequence continues at coordinate 279,879 of LPNX010269057.1, read as the reverse complement.
TGATACTTGTTTAGGATGATGAATGGATTGTTCAAAATAAATAAAGGGGTATACCCGTGGGAACAACACAAATTCACATCAGAAAGCGGGATGCACAATAAATATATTCAATTATTTTTTTCCTTTCCTCAAAAACTTTCTATGGGATAAACTACATCAGTTCATTGATGCTTGTTTTGATGTTTATAGGATATATATAGTAGATATTGCTCGAGACAAGGTGGTCACTCATTCTTCGAGTTGAATATGTACAGATACATTTGAGACAAGGTCGCCTAATACCACACCTACATCTACTGAAATTCGTTCAAATGTTCGCTCTCGAAGATGGTCTGAATCATCTAGAGATTCTAGCGTATTATATCAAGACACAATAGGTATGTGTTTGAATATTTATATTTGATTATGAGTATGCATGAATATTTATATATTTTTTTAATTCCTGTTCATTTATTTTACTAAGTTTCATTAGCATTTGTCTTTGTAGAGACAAAGCGTAATATATTGTCTCGTGAGAGTAGCCAAGCATCTATTTCTGGTCAATTGTTTGATTCATCATCTCGTGACTNTAAATAAATTACTAATTTGCATGTGTATATATATGCTTGTGTCTTTATGTACTAAATTATACATGATTACATTTGTAAATGTAGAGGATCGTGGTTCTACTAAGGGTTATGATGATGAATTCAGAGAGGCTAGGGGTGATAATCCATTCAGGATGAGGGCTATGCATTTGGAGAAAATGAGGGTGGAGATGTTCAGGATGTTGCAAGGGACCAAGATCAAGGTCATGCAAACACTCTAAGAAAGGTTCAAGGTCGACAAAGGGATACTTTTGAACAAGCACATGGTTGTCAACCCATTACCATTTATCTTTCAAATATACCTGATTTTATTCCTTGGGAAAATGAATAGGTTCCTATCACCCTTGAAAAATGTACAACCCACCATAAAAAATTGAGGGATGATCTTTATAGCCTGGAACTCCCAACAAAGAGTTGACAAAGTTTGCAAATACTTTTGGAATATTTATGCAAGTTTATTGGTGCCTATAGAACTGTTGGGCCTACAACATATTGTTTTATTCACTTGATGCGAATGCGGAGGGATCAGTTTATGGGTCTTGACAAGTAGGTTGATGTAGAGAAGAGGGTATCAAAACCAGATGCCATTTCAATGTTTGATTTTAAATAAGGACCAAAGCAAAAGATGTTAAAGGTGCAATATTTCAAGCACCCCAAGATTGCACACCATTTATATGATAGATTCTTGGCTGCATATGGTATATTTCCATGGAATGATGAAGTTCCACATTATTTTGTGAGATTTTTTTATGCAGATTTTTTTTTAAACATGAAGCCATATTACACAGATGTGTCCAAATTTTAAGGGGTTGGAAAAGGTAGGACCCATGAACGAGGAGGAGCCTATCATGATCCATTGTTGCCTAAGCCTACATGGTACCTCGGCCTCAGAGAATTGTTACATTACAATTAGAAATGGAGGTTACCTCTCAAATTGGTCTAGAGTTCAGAAGCGTCATAGGAGACAACTTACCATCTGCTCTAGTGGGGGTTGATGTGGGCATGGATTGACATAGAGCACGTGCTCATTCTCGTGCATATTTTTATTATAAAACAGATAGTGAGGTATATTCAATGAGCTTTGAATATGCCAAGACATATGCAAAACATTGTTGAAAAGGGTTGTTTGATTTACTCCAGCGCGAGGAAGGAGGGAGGGGGGAGGTATGTGAGAGCTTTTATGTTTTCCTCATAATTGTTAAATCATGTTTTGTTAGTTTATCTAAATATATAATGAACTCATTTGAATTTCATTTCACCCAAATGTTGGATGAACGTGATTTTGTGGTCGACTCTAGTGTTAACCTAGGGACTTTAAAATAGGTACATTTGCATAAATATCCATAAACTTATATGTTCTCATTATTGTCATCACACCTTTTTCCAATATTGATTTTTTTTTTCCTATTCATAGTTTTTGATCGCTTCGCTTAGTACCATGCGTATTGGGCCCCTCTCATCATCATAATTGGGAGACATTCCCAATGTCTCCCAAAATTTGGAGGTAAATCAAGCACCTTTCAAATGTTTTAGTAATGATTAAAAACAATTGACATTTTGTTTAAATTTAATTTAAGTTACATTTAAATTACATGTTTTAAATGTTTAAGTTTAATGATCAAGACATATTAAATTCTAATTTATTTTATACCTATGTACATGAAGAGTTTAAGTAATGATATTTTAATTATAGGTGGGTAAACGTATTGTACAACCTTCAATGGCTGTGGATGTGGTGACCTCTTTGGGTGTTGGGCTCACTAAGGTATATTTATTCATTTTTATTATTTTAAATTCAAATTGTATTTTTATTAAAAGTTTATTTACATAATAAAATCTATATATTGAAGCTTAATTATATGTTGCATGTGTTATATAGGTCAATCATCAGGAGAATGTGGAAAGTTATATCCATATAATGGAGATTACATAGTTATATATGCTTTTATACATGTGAACTTATTGATTTGATATATTCCATGTCAAAATTTTAAAATTATCAGTTTAACTTATATATTTTAAACATATATATGGTTTTATATTTTTCGACCGTTCATATATATACAATTTTTGGATGAAGTTCAAATATAATTTAATTAAATTCTTTAATGATTTAATTTCATCAATTTTGTTTAAATGATTTTCAATCATTAGTAATGTTCAATATTCAATGCTCTTTATGAATGTTTTTAATCATTTATAGGTGGAATAATATATGTAGAATTTTCAATAAAATGCACTTTTGGAATGAACTTTTTTTGAATTTTTTTAATGATTTAAGTGGAATATTATATGATATCTTTTGAATATTCATTAAAATACATTTTAGGAATGTTTTAAATCATAAAGAATGTTAGTTATGAATGTTTGTATGTTATGAATTTATATATGCATAGATTTTTCTAAAGAACCACTTTAGGAATGTCAGGAATGCTCAATTAGTTAGTTGATGTTTATATACAATATGATATACTTGTGTTTAAATGTTTTTCAATCATTAGTAATGTTAAATATTTAATGCTCTTTAGGAATGTTAGTTAGGAATGTTTTCAATCATTTTTAGGTGGAATAAGATATTATAGATCTGTATAATTTTCAATAAAATGCACTTTAGGAATGTTTCCAATCATTATGAATGTTCAATAAAGGGAACTTTAAGAATGTTAGTTATGAATGTTGTCAATCATTTTGGTGGAGTAGTATATAATAGTTGCAGAATAATCATTAAAATGTCGTTTAGGAATTTGTTTTCAATTATAAGGAATGTTCAATAAAAGGATGAATGGATTTACACCCACATTCATGATTTCACCCATCAGGAACATTAGGAATGTTCAATATGTTAATTGATGTTTACATACAATATGTTGTACTTGTGTCTAAATGATATTTAATCATTAGTAATGTTCAATATTTAGTAGTTGTGTCTAAATGATTTTTAATGATTAGTAATGTTCAGTATTTAATTACTACTAATGTATTTTTTCTTGTTCAATTAAATTTATGACTTATGTTACCATTTTATTTGAATACTTTATTTGTTGCTTATTATAGCCATTGAATAGCTTTCAGATGTGTCTAATTGGTAGGGAAGCATAGTCCATCTTCATTAAAAATGCTCTAATCAAAACCTTATAGATTATAAGAAACTAAAAAAAACAAAACTCCAGAACTAAGCTACAATTCTCTCTATATTTGCAAAAAACACATATGATAATCCTAAGAGAGATACGGATTCCATGCATTGTTTTTTATGGAATCACGGATCCCTTTGAAAATTTTTGTCCCTTATTTAAGAGTGTATAAACTTATATATTAACTTATGTGTAGAAAATTGTGAAAGTGATGTTCTCAAAAGCTTGTGATGCGTTATTTATATGTTCTATAATAGGTCTAAGATAATATTTATAGGTTCTAGTATTTCCTTTCATCCCACTAATGAAGAAATGAGAATCATTAAATATTTGAATTTATTTCACAATCCTCTTTTGTGCAAATTCAATCAATATTTTGAAGGTAGCAATTCTACATAGTTATTATAACCCTGGTGAAGGCTTGGTTTAAATTTTAGGCTGTCCATTTCAAAATGATGTAGAGTACCTCTAGCATTACTGTACTCATGTGGTCCTTTCATAGTTCCAACAAAAAATCCATAGGATTGTGGCTTGTTAATATAAATATGACTCGCTTATCTCATAATTCCCTACTTGATTGACATTCTAAAAAAACATTAAAGATATTACACTAGTAAAAACTTGAAGGGACAAAACATGTTTCCATTCAAAGATAAATGAATTTTGGGATGATTAGTTTCCCTATATAATAAAAAAAGACAAGGATCTAAATTATTTAGTTACTAATTGTCAAACAAACATTTCAATAATGCCTCTACAAAATTATCATTCCACAAATTTAGGATCCCTGTCAGTATCATTTCCTTTTGAACAAGAAAAAAAACATAACTAAGTTTAAAAATATTTATTCATTAGTAATGTTCAATATTTAGTCATTATTAATGATTTAGTACTGTTAATATTGAAATTTTTTATGTTATGAATTTAAACAATTGTACATATCAATTTTGTTATAAAATTTATATAGGTCATTTTAATGTACATATGTTGAATAATATGGGAACAATATATCATAGAATTTACATCAATTTGATATATAAATGTTGATGTATATGTAACTTTGGAATGTATTCTTCTATGTATTTCATGTATTGTAACCCGATGTTTATTCCGGAATGTTTCTATTATGCATTTGAGTCATGTTGTCTTACCTCGATGTTTCGATCAGGCAGATTAATAATGTAAACAAGTCATATCAAGTCATTAGGTAAGTCCCCATAGTTTCGGGGCACTTGAGTTATTATACACTAATTAAGGTGTAGGCTCGAGTGGTAATTATTAGGTTGAGCGTACGTGTGAAATGGCAACTCAAGTGAACAGATAAATATAAATAGAGAGTGAGAGTCTCTCTATTTATCACTTCTGAATTACATCACTTGCTCTCTCAAGTGTGGCACACCTTTGGAGAAGGAAATACTTTGGCTTGACAGAAGACAGAAGGCTGCTATTGTGTTGGGAGGTCATTTTACTGTTTTGGGTTTCACATCTTGTGGTGATACTATCCTAGAGGAAGTTGAGGGGTTTTCTCCATTTATGGTTTCCTCTATCAAAAATCTTTGTGTCTCTTGTCTCATGTGATGTGCTTATGTTATTGTTGTGCTTGGTATTCTCTCAATGAAAAGATCCTAACATAATGCTAGCTTAAATGTTGAAAAACTAACATGGTATCAAAGCTAACCTGAGAAGAAGACATTGTGCAGCTGCACAAACTAGGGATTCCTATTTTGTGGATATTCCTCCATAGATTTTCAGCAAAAGTATGCTAGGATGACTCTCCATTGAAGGGTGCATCTTTCTGTCGATGCGGAATTGAATTTCAAGCATTTTCAGTTTCGATGTGGAAATTAGGGCTTTCTACAGAAGAGGAATTTTTGAGTGAGACCAGCATAGGATTGTTCTCCTCATCAAAACCGAAGTTTAGAGACCTGTATCAATAAATTTGGTTGGGTAAAACTCCGGGAAAGTCAAACCCTAGTTTGACCCTGAGCTAGGAGAAACCCTAAATACTAAAACTGCTAAGTTTTGGTACAGTCGCTATATTCAGATATTGGTGAAGTCTCAGAAGATGAAAATTTTATGGGAAGAATATAAAATCCTTATGAATCCTGTGTCCAAAAATCAGACTCAGATTCGCTATACTCCAGGAGATATGATCTCTCCAAGTTAGGGTTCCAACCTCTTCCAGAATTCATCCCTGAATAGGACATCTGGGGAGATCTGCAATATATTGAGCTACAGAGGTCCAAATGGAATTCCTGAAGATGTTCCAGAAATTTCACAGAATTTAATTTCGTTGGTCCGAATATCAGACTCAGAAGATGAACTAGTGACACGTGGAATGCCGTACAACTTCGCTGTTCTGAACAGTCCTGTAACAGGTCACCTTGGAAAAAGGATCATAAATCCCAAATGGTGAAACCAATTCTGATGAAAATTTCAGTTTTGGATCAGGAAAATTCGAGGTTACCTCAGTACGAGATTTTAGACATAGAGGAGCATTAATTTTGGAGATATCACAGAAACAGTAATAGGCATTTCTGCAAAAGAAATTGGAAAATTAGGGCTTCCTGTTCCGGGAGCTTCCCTCCACTGTTTTCAGAAAAGGAGTACATTGGACAGATCCATTTGAAGAGATCTATCTATTTGTCCAATCAGATCTGAAATTTTCCAAGTTTTTAAAATTAGGGTTTCTACGACAAACCCTAGATCAACGAACTCTGGGACAAGGACGGACACCTCAAATCGGTAAGATCTAATCTTTTGTATTTCCATTTGAGGTTCTCATTTCAATATGATCTATCACAATAGCTTGATGATAAGCTTGGTGAAGTTGAAAAATTCCAAGCATAGAAGTATTTGATCTCTTTGAAGAAACTAGATTGGAAACCTACATGAGTATAGAGGTTCCATTTTTAGAGGGAGACGAGGCCAAAGAAGACATCATGCTCATGCTGCAGAGGATGATGAACCATCCAGAAAGAGATCCAGATATGAAAGTGAAGATTCTTCAAGCGAGGATGAATATGTTCTGATATCAGCTCCCACAGGTAACATTACTCATGGAAGTGATGATTGGCTCATAGACAGTGGTGCTTCCAAACATATGACGAGATTCAAGGAATCCTTTGTAATACTATCAGAACATGAATCACCTCACATGGTGAAACTGGGAGATGACTACCAATGTCCAATAAAAGGTAGTGGGGAATCTTCATACAAGCTAGACTCTGGTAAGTCTCTAACAATGAAAGAAGTATTGTTTGTACCAGGATTGAAGAAGAACCTTCTCTCTATTTCAGCATTGATGCAAAAGGAATGCGGGCTGCATTCATAGATGGTCAAGTCATCATATGGCCAAAAGGAAAGACTATCGATGATGTGGTAGTGATTGAAGAACAAGAAGGAGGCTTGTACAAATTGAAGGGATATCCAGAACAAGCCTTGATCCATGACACAGTAGATCCAAATGAGCTTTGGCATAGAAGGCTTGCACATGTACACTACCTGTTGCAGGAAAAG
>LPNX010269057.1:211391-272246 GCA_001517045.1 Pseudotsuga menziesii | reverse complement strand
TAACCATACAAATGCATTTGACTTGTAGGAAAGATCGCATACATAATCGCCTACAAGCAAAGAAGAATGAAGACTTGTTTCGAAGAACAAGTGACGACATTCCAAAATGAAGAATAATATGATGAGTGCAGTGAAATCATTGATGCAGAACCTTCCATCCATCAAGAAGAAAGGGAAGACCAGTTCAAGAAGAATGATGTCAGGGCGCAGTATCGAGACCTGAAGAGAATTTCATAGTTCCATCATGCGGTAGATGGAAACATCGTGGGATACAAAGCAAGATTCATAGCATGAGGCTTCTCATGAAAGGAAGGCCTAGACTACGAAGAGACATTTGCAACCAGTAAGAGATAAAACACATACATGATGAGCTTAATGAATATCTTAACCTTTGCTACAAGGTTGATAGAGGATGACAAGCTCTCAGATGGATGCAAGATGAACTTTTGAAGAAGTTCAAGATAGAGGATCTTAGTATCCAGTGATCCTAGATGGATACTACTTGTCACTCCAGTACAGAATGTTTCAGTGCATAGAGTATAGAAGATAGAGGGAGTATGATGCTCCGCTTCAGAGGGAGTGATTGCAGAATATCCAGAGGTTCGACATGGTACGACAGGATGGGCAGATTACTGATGATTCTAGGCTTTACTGAGAGTAAAGTGGATTCCAACCTTTGATCCAGGTTGAAGGTGGAAGACCAATGATGCTCCTGTTATGTGTCGATGCACTACTGTTCTAGGTATGGAGGTGTGGCAGAGTACAAATGGAATCTTCCTTGGACAAGGGAAGTATGCGGTAGAGATCCTGAAGAGGTTCGGGATGATGGACTGCAAGGCTATGGCTACACCTATGGCATCGAACCTGAAGCTATTGAGTGATGATTCATCAGAGTCGGTTGATGCTATGATGTATCATCAGATGATTGGGTCATTGATGTACCTGACGAACACGAGACCAGATATTTGCTTTGCTGTGAACACCTTGAGCCAGTACGTGACAGATCCGAGAAGTGTTCACTTGATTGCTGCAAAGCATATTCTGAGGTACCCGAAGGGTACAATTGATTATGGGCTCAAGTATGATGCAAATCAGAAGATTAACCTGGAGGGTTATGTTGATTCAGATTGGGCAGGAAGTGCCATCGATAGGAAGAGTACTTCGGGATGTTGCTTCAGTATGGGATCAGGTGTGATCTCTTGGTTTAGCAGGAAGCAATCTTGTGTGGCACTGAGTACAGCTGAAGCAGAGTATGTCACAGCTTGTTCAGCTAGTTGTGAGGTAGTATGGCTGCGTAAGCTACTATCTGATATATTTGATCTCCAGTTAGATGCTACTTGTATACATTGTGACAACCAGAGTTGCGTGAATTTGTCAGAGAATCCAGTGTTTCATGACAGGTTGAAGCATATTGAGATCAAGTATCACTATATCAGGGATATGGTGCAGAGAGGAGCAGTGAAGCTCCCGTATGTGCGACGGAGGAACAGATAGCTGATGTATTGATGAAGCCATTGGCTAGGCTAAAGTTCGAGTACTTCAGAGAGAGACTTGGTGTTCTCCAGATCGATGTTCCCTCCAAGGGAAAGTGATGAGTCCCAAAGCCATTCTGACGAGCAGGTCAGATGTAAGGGCTGAGCCATTTTTTCATGGTGAGAGGATTCAGTTCCTTCCATGTCAAATATGAGTGCTAGAGATCCAAAGCCATTCTGACGAGAAGGTCAGATGTAAGGGCTGAGCCATTCTATCATGGTGAGAGGATTTAGTTCCTTCCATGTCAGATATGAGTGCTAACTGCTATTCGAGGAATGGAGGCACCTGGTCAGTTACCAGGAACACTCAGTCAGGGACTGAGAGAGCCATTCTGATGAGTAGGTCAGATGTAAGGGCCGAGCCATTATGGTCATGGCTAAAGGATTAAGTTCCTCCCATGACAGATGTGAGTGCTGGCCATTCTGTCGAGTAGGACAAATGTAAGGGAAAATGCCACTCTTCGGGAGAGTGGAGGCACCTGGTCCGTTACCAGGTAGCTCAGTCAGGGACTGGGGGGCATTCTGACGAGGGTGTAGGATTCAATTCCTACCAGGTCAGATGTGAGTACAAAAATATTTCTTCATTGTGGTGGAAGTGGTTCTAGCCTGGTTGAAAGTCTTTCATCATTGTGGTGGATGTGGATCTAGCCTGGGTGAAAGTGCAGAAATCTTTCTTCATTGTGGCAGATGTGGTTCCAGCCTGGGTGAAAAGAACAGAGTTCTTTCATCATTGTGGCGGATGTGGTTCCAGCCTGATTGAAATTCTTCCATCATTGTGGCAGATGTGGCTCCAGCCTGGGTGAAGAGAACATAGTTCTTTCATCATTGTGACGGAGGTGGTTCCAGCCTGGGTGGATGTGATGCCATTCTGACGAGTAGGTCAGATATAAGTGCTGGGCCTTTCTGATGTGATTGTAGTTTACTACATGATCAGATGTGAGTGCTGGGCATTCCTTTCTGACGAGTAGGTTAGATGTAAGTACTGGGCGTGCCTTTCTGACGAGCAGGTCAGATGTAAGTGCTGGAAGAAGACCTACATGAGGGTAGGCCTACAACCAGCATGAAAAAGGGCTGGCTCTATAGAACTTCCTATGACAAGATAGTACACACATGATGATGACCAGTGGAGATCCAGATCGAGCTATGATCCAGATCCAGTTATGATGACTCCGAGAGATCCAGATCGAGTGATGATCCAGATCCAGCAGTAGTGATCCAGATCGAGTGATGATCCAGATCCATTCCAGTGATGATGATCCAGATCAAGTGATGATCCAGATCCAGTGATGACGTACTATGATGATCCAGATCGAGAGATGATCCAGATCCAGATGAATTGAATACAAAGATGAATTGAAGATGAAGATGACTTGAAGACGAGATGATCTAGTTGATACAGAGAAGAAGACCAGTGCTGAAAATTGTGTCGAAAGAATACCTTCCTAGTTAAGAGGGAGTGTTGATGTATATGTAACTTTGGAATGTATTCTTCTATGTATTTCATGTATTGTAACCCGATATTCCGGGATGTTTCTATTATGAATTTGAGTCATGTTGTCTTACCCTGATGTTCCGATCTGGAGGATTAATAATGTAAACAAGTCATATCAAGTCATTAGGTAAGTCCCCATAGTTTCGGGGCACTTGAGTTATTATACACTAATTAAGGTGTAGGCTCGAGTAGTAATTATTAGGTTGAGCCTACGTGTGAAATGGCAACTCAAGTGAACGGATGAATATAAATAGAGAGTGGGAGTCTCTCTATTTATCACTTGTGAATTACATCACTTGCTCTCTCAAGTGTGGTGCACCTTTGGAGAAGGAAATACTTTGGCTTGACAGAAGACAGAAGGATGTTGTTGTGTTGGGAGGTCATTTTACTGTTTTGGGTTTCACATCTTGTGGTGATACTATCTTAAAGGAAGTTGAGGGGTTTTCTCCATTTATGGTTTCCCCTATCAAAACTCTTTGTGTCTCTTGTCTCATGTGATGTGCTTATGTTATTGATGTTCTTGTTATTCTCTCAGTGAAAATATCCTAACATAATGCTAGCTTAAATGTTGAAAAACTAACAATAAATATGCTAAACAATCTAAGAGCAATGAGCTATAAGATCAACGATGTAAGAAAACTATTTTATAAGTATCCTCATTTTGATGGACATAAGCTCAACATTGTAATAACTTGATATCATATTTAAGTAAAAATAATCAATTTGACATGTATATAATTCAACAATCTACTCTAACAGTCTATCATATTCAAGTTTCTAGAAGGAACAGATCTCGTAATTTGACAATTTCATAACACATACTCAAGATCAGAACATTAATTTCAAGAACAATACATTCTTCAGGAATGTACTTAAAAAATCATCATCAAAACAATATAGCTCAGAACTTATCAATAATCACTCTATTTGAGTGTCACAATTATAAAACCAATGAAGATTTTTTTCATGTAAAAAGTATGTATGATGTTCAACATTATTCAAATTAGAAATAATATCGTAAAGGAATGTCATCTTCAATTATTCTTTCATGATGAACTTTTGACATTTTCCATCTTCTAGGTTTCAATTTTTTATTTGATTTAACTTCTATCAACTTTATGTGAGATGTGCATACCAAATGATTATATTGGTAGCATATGACATTAGTCTTTAAAGTCAACGTCACTTTCAGTTTGATGTGTTTCTTGAAAAAATAACCTTTTAACAGAATTGAACATCTTTCATATATAAAACCTCTGTAATCATAGTCCTCCAATAATTCTATATTTGTCTTTGTGCATCGCATCAAATAATATCTCACATTTTCATTGTTGTCTATGGGTGCAACCACAATGGGTACATCTCCTACACATAATTAATAACATTTAATTTGTTAAATTTATCTTCATTAAATCATACCACTTTCATTCAAGTAAAAAATATTTAAAATAAAAATAGACAAATTTAGTAAAGTATACATAAAATTACCTTCTCTAACCAGATCGAAAATTCTATCACCGTCAGTTGATATTGCAATGTCCTCTAATTCCAACTCTTTAAAGATTGTGAGTGGCATTTTTTCATTTAAATTAATTTCATTTTGTTTCCAAGGTTTAACATAATTGTCGTTGATGTTTTAACAATTCTCTATTGATTTTGTGTCCTCCATGCAAATAGGACAAAAGCATGTTAGCTTCCTACTATCAAACAAAAACACATTTTGGAAGTTTTTGTTTTGATTGAGTGTAAATATAGAGTTTCATGAATACTTCTAGAATCATATGGAATTTATCTGTCAATATATTGGATTCCAATATGCCAAAAAAGCTTGTCCAACATAAACAATTTTACATGTACATGTGAGTAAAATGTTAGTAGATGTACATTAAAGTCATTCTAAGTTGAATAATTCTATTTTGAAATCAAAGTTCATACCTGCGCACATATTTTGATTGTTGATTGTAATCATGGATGAGATTTAAACAACACATTTGAACATATTTATTAGCAAACACAAATAGATCGTCATAATGGTTCATTTGATACCTTCGAAGTGCTCGTTTTACACATCCCAACACCATCGTGCTCCCCTTTTCCATGACCAGTTTAAAAAAATTTCTAACGATGTTTGATATTTGCTTTTTTATGAAGGAGACATAGCCAGAAGAATGGTCGTGGAGATTTAAATTTCCCTGCACATCCATCTGACCATATACAATGTTCATTCATTACAACTCCACATGTTTTCATTGAACCATAAATAATATCAAAATAGTATTGTACATAATGTGTATCATGCGTGCGGTCATCACTGATATAGAAATGGTATTCCTTGATCACATTTGGACTGTCATTCGTGATTTCTATATCATAAACATTTTGTTGAGCATGTCTATATAGAACATGGAAACATATATAAACTTGCTCAGAATCAATAATTCACTCAGTATTTCTTTTTGTTCTTCAAATGTATAATTCTTTGTGAAATCAACCACAGAAAAAATAGTCCCATGTGAAAAAACATCATGTGATTATTTGAATTGCAAGTCTTTCCATCAAGCTCTATGTGAATGTTTTATGTATTTATAAATTTCTTTTTCAAACTTCTTCAAAAACTCTGTAACACTGATTTTATCTTCTTGTAAATCTATCCTTTTCGAAAGAGTGTTTGAATAACTTATAGAATTGCGGGAATAAGTCACATATTCATATCTCTTGCAATGAACTATAATATTTGACAATGAATGGTCGTTAATATCAATAGGATATTTATGGTGGAATAAATCTATATTTCCATAATGATCATATTTCTTTCCACTGACACATCTTGTTAAAATTATTTATAATTTCTTAGATGATATCTTAAAAAAAATTGCCACTTGAATATCACTGAAAGAAAAACATGAAAAAAAACATAACAACACAAGAACACAGACATTTTCCTCGAGGAAACCACAAGGGAGAAAACCCTGCAAAACTTCCTCAGTTTAGAACTCAACCAGTACAGCATAAAATCCAGACAACAAATGCTTCCTCCTTCTTGGTGCGCTACTACTTCTCTCTCTTGATAAAACCAGCTTGAGTGAGTAAGTAAAAATGAATGGGAGCACCTCCCTATTTATATTCTTTTGTTGACTTGACCTCTAACTTAGTGGGGCTGAATGTCAGGGCCGAATTGTCCAACTAGACATTACAAATAGCATTTATTATATTGACACTTGGGTACTAATGACCCAACTTACATTTGGAGGTTTACATTGCATCCTTTAATGACTCTAACAAGACCAAACTCATATTATCCAATAGGAGGAATACAATACAACTAGAATATCTTCTAAAGTTACATTATTTTAACACTCCCTCTTAACTAGGAAGGTATTCAACTATAGTAGCAACTGCTACTATTACAACTATACAACTTACTGGTCATACTCTATATGTCATAGGAAGTTTTGGTACAACATCATACATCTTCAATCGATCTCAGCTGAATATTCTTCTATAATCATCTTTCTTCAATCTTCAATCTTCTTCTTCTGGAACATCTCTTGCAGTCATCCTCTGAATCATCCACTGGTCAACATCATCTTTTGAACCACCCATTGGTCATCATTATTGTGTGAACACTGAACCATAATTTGTTTCATCATCATCTGAGTTGTCATCATCTGCATTGTTAGTATGTGAATACTGAACCATCATCATCTGCATCTTCAGTATGTGAATACTGAAACTTTATCATCTACATCTTCAGTAGCTAAATATTGAATCATCATCATCTGCATCTTCAGTATTTGAATACTGAGAACATCATCATTTACATCATAAGTATGATCAACTGTATCTCCAGTATTTGAATAATGAATCACCATCTTTTATAACTTCAGTATATGAATACTGAAACATCATCATTTGTCTCTTCAGTATGAAAATCCTGAAGCCTCATATCTACATCAATAATGTGTAAGTACTGAAACAATCAACAACATCATTATCATATTAGTGCTAAGGAACAAATCATCTATAATGCTATTTCATCATTTGGATTACCAGCATAGAGATGCTGGAACATCACAAGCATCATCATCAGTATATAAGTACTGAAACTATCACAATAAACATCTTAGCATCAATCAAGCATCTCAGCAAGCAGTTGTAACCATATCAACAACAATCAATTGTAACTATCTCAACAATCATATCAACAATCAATTGTAAGTATCTCAACAATCAACAGTGTGACTACATTGTACATATATCATCAAGCATCTCATCAATCATCAGTATAATCAATACTGACATTATTTGAATCATACATTTCAATTAATCATCAATATGCCAATACTGAAACATACATATCAATTAATACAATAGTACTCAACAATCACCATATCAATCAAGAGTCATCAATGTAACAATACTGAGCTAACATCTCAATAGTCATCAGTATAACAATATTGATCTAACATCTCAACAGTTATCAGTATAACAATATTGAACTAACATCTCAACAGTCATCAGTATAACCATACTCAACTAACATCTCATCAGTATAACATTACTGATGGAAAAAATCTCATCAATCAATAGTATATCAATACTATAACAACCATCCTGAAGTATCTCAGAGCATCATCACGGTGAGTGCTTTGGTAGATCCACTGAGGAATTGTGTCTAACTTACTAACCCTTTTGATCCAACAAGCCTAGTTAGACAGATGGATATTCCTAGGGACAAGAAATCCTTGTCCTAGATTACAAACGCACAGGGGTTAAAATAACCTATCCAGACATACTAATCCCCCTAGGATCAATGGGTCTCATCTGACTAACCCTTTAGGGTAAAACTATCTTAGTCAGACTTACCCTACTCTAGACTGATCTACTCACCAATGCATCCTTCTTCCATATGCCATCCCTCCCTATTTCGAGAGAGGTCCTTCTAGAGTACACCAAGCTTGTCTTGAAAGAATTCAAAGTTTACATGAGTTAGAGGCTTAGTCACCACATCTTGCACTTGTTCCTATGTAGGAATATACTTGATATTGATAGCTCCTTTTTGAACAATGTCTCGAAGGAAGTGATATATTACTTCAATATGTTTTGACTTATCATTAAAAAATGGATTTATGTCATCTTGATACTAATCTAATTATCACAAAGGATATCACTAACATCTATGCCTTCATCAAATAAACCTACCAACATCTTTTGAATCCATACTGCTTCACTGCAAGTTGAACAAGAAGCAATGTATTCTACTTCTGCTATGCTAAGTGCAATACTTCTTTCTACTGAACCAAGAGATCATTCCTGATCCGGAACTAAAACAACCACCCGAAGTATTATTTATATATTTAGCACTTCCTTCCCAATATGAGTCTGTGAACCCATGTAAACTGATCTCACTGTAGGAGGTATATCTAAGCCCACAATCTAAAGTTCCTTTTAGATACCTCATCACATGTTTTTATCCCATCATTTGAATATGCTTGGGATTCACCATGTACTGACTTAGTGTGTTTACAAAAAAACAAATATCAGGCCTTGTGTTGGTTAAGTACATCATTGAACCAATAATCTTTCTATATAGAGTGGCATCTATAAATTCCAATGTATCATCATTTAGTAACTTCAAGTTTGTTGTCATTAGAGTGGTCATAGCCTTACAATATAACATTCGAAACCTATTTATAATTTCCACAGTATATTTCCCTTGGTTTAGGAAAATCTTATCTGGGGAATGCCAAACTTCAAGACCTAGAAACTAGTGCATCATTCCAAGGTCTTTCATCTCAAATTGTGCAACCAACTTCTTCTTTCATTCAATGATGAGTTTATATTATCCTATTAGGAATAAGTCATCCACATATAAAAGTAGTATCATAAGCCCATCATTCTCAACCTTATAGTAAAGGTTAGAATCTACCTTACTCTTGGTAAATCCTAAACTCATCAGGAATCCATCTATTCTTCTGTACCATGCTCTTGGTGCTTGTTTTATCCCATACAATGCTTTCTTGAGTCTGCATACATAAGCTTCTCAATCATTAGTCTTGAACCCTTAATTTTTTTCAATATACACTTCTTATCCTATCAATCCATTTAGAAAATATGTCTTCACATCCATTTGATGTAACTTCCATTTATTCTTGGCTGCCAAGGCAAGGACAATTATGATTGAAGTGTACCTAGCTACTGGAGCAAATGTCTCTTCATATTCAATTCCTTCCTTTTGGGAGAACCCTCTTGCTATGAATATTTCCTTGTAATTTTTTATAGTACCATCTACATAATGCTTTGTTTTGAAGATCCATTTTGAGGATACCATTGATTTTTCTTTTGGCCTTGGGACTATTTCCCACACATCATTCTTTATTATGGATTGGTATTCCTGGACCATTGCATCAACCCATTCCTTCTATTTTGTTGCATCTTCAAAACAAGATGGTTCTTTATTTAGTAGATCACTCATCAAGGCCATATAACTGGAATATGACTTTGTATTCTTTCTTTCTCTAGTGGTTCCTTCTCGGACACCAAGTCTCTTTGCTTCTTTAATTACATCACGAGCCCAAGCAGGCTTTCTCTTTCGAGAAATCATTTTATTGGGATTTTCTTTAGGCAACTGAGGTTCAGTCATGTCATGATCCTCAGGTATCAAAATTTCTTCTTCATTCTTAATTGGTTTAAGATTCTCTGTAACTTTGATAGTTTCATGTTCCTATTCATCTTCTCTATCTTTCTTTGACTTTCTAAAATTTGAGTCTTCGTCAAATGTTACATCTCTGCTAAGCTCAATCTAATGATTTATTGGGATATAGATTAGATAGGATTTTGACTATTCACTATATCCCACAAACAATCCCTTATTTCCTGAAGGTTCTAGATTTTTTATTTACTCCTTGGAATATGAATATACATAGGGAAACCAAATATATTTAGGTAACTTACCTTAGTCTTTTCTCCAGAGAACATTTCTTCTAAAATTTTGTTCCCAAGGGAATTGTGGGAGATTATGTTCTGTACATATACTGTTGTTCTGGTTGCTTCTTCCCAGAGGTACATTGGTAGATCTTGATCATGTATGATGGTTTTTATTGCTTCCATGATAAATCTATTATTTCTCTCATCCACACCATTTTGTTGAGGATTGTAGAAAATGGTGGCTCCCTCTTAATCCTAGTTGTCTTGCAGAAATCATTGAATTCATTTGATGTGAACTCTCCTCCATTACCTTATCTTAAAATATTTATTTTCCTCTCAGAGAGGTTTTCTATTAGGACCTTAAACTCTTTAAACCTTTCAAACACTTCATCCTTCTTTTTCAAAAAATATATCCAAGTCTTGTGGGAGTAGTCATCAATAAAGGAAGCATAGTAAACATACCCACTTAATGAAGTTGTTTGCATTGGCTAACATATATCCAAATGGATAATATCTAATATCCTCTTTGCTTTGTTGTCACTCTTCGGATAGGGATTCTTAGTATTCTTTCCTTGTGCACATCCTTTGCATACACCTTCATCTTCTATCAGAATTTTTGGTAGACCAGTCACAACCTTGCTTACTATTGGAAGAGATATGTAATGAACATGAGAAAGCCTTTTGTGCTAAATCTCACATGGATTTATTTTACTTGTTGTTAAAGCTGAATATGCATGTCCCTTCAGTTTCTAAAGTCCTCCTTCTTCAATTCGAATTTCTACTGCATTATTTATGGTCTTTCCTTTTGACCACATGAGAACTTTTCCATCTATGAATCCAACTATGAATCCTCTCTTATACAAGGCTGAAACAAACAAGAGGTTCTTATTTAGTCCAGGGACATATAGGAAACCCTTCATATTAATGGATTTTCAAGAATCCAACTTATAGGATGCTTCTCCCATTCCTTTAATGGGATACTGAGAGTCATCTCCAAGAATTAATTTGTGTGGTAAATATTTTTGTACAAGGCATGAAAGTGAGTCCTTGTAACCTGTCATGTGTTTGGATGCACCACTCTCTACTAACTAGGTGTCATTTCCTAGTGAGACTAATCCTATTAGGGAATAAATCAATACATATTCTCCAATGGATTCTTCATCTTTCTTTGCTTCCTGTTCTACTTCTTGATCACTATCTTCAGCATCATATGCTTCGAAAATTCTAATATTTTTAACTCTTTCTGCTTTCATGGGGCATTTTATTGCAATGTGTCCCATCTTATGACAAGTGAAGCACTCATAATTTGGGAAGTATTTATTGGATCTTTTGAACCCCTAATTCTTGCGAGGATGATCATAAATCTTTATTTTGTGTTTTCCTTTGGCATGGCCTATCAAGGATTGATATTCATTTTCATTTAGCTTCACTTCTTTGGATAAGATTATTTCTTCTTCTTGAAAACATTCTTCCCATAGCTTTCTGAATTTGGTTAGCTTTCTTCTTGAGAATATTCCTTGGATAAAAGCTTCCCCATATCTTGGAATACCATTTAGGGTGGTGATCCCAATTTATGACTCTTCTACTGTATCACCAATGGCTTCCAGATGGTCTTTAATTTGAGCCACTCTTGAAAAGTAAGATTTCATAGTCTCTAAATTTTGAGTCTTCAAACTTTTGAGGTGATTCCTCAAAATCATCTTCCTGTTGATATTTCTCCCTTCAAATAAACTAGAGAGGGAAACAAACATTTCTTTTGGAGTTTCTATTGATGATAGTTGATGAATCAAGTTATCCTTGATGGAGTCGACTATGATCCTTTTGGCTATGATCATATCCTTCTTATTCTTGGACTTAGCTTCCTCCTCTTCTAGTTCTTTAACTTCCTCCTTCACAAATTTGCCTAGATCATTCTCTTGTAGGATGAGTATGATCCTATACTTCAATGCTCTAAAGTTTTCATCTTCTTCAAGATTTTCATCTAGCTTGTTGTTCTTAGTCATCTTAAACATAATGAGAAATTCAAATGGAATAGGGAGGAAGAGTAGTTACTTGAATAAAATATTTTCTGGTTGATGTCCTTCTGGAAGACCTAGGGTTTGATGTAGAAACCCTAATTTATCAACTCAAAACCATAATAGGGTTGAGAGGTGGACAAAATGTGCCCTCCTGAGACAAGGTAGATTGTATCTTCATTTTTCTAATATTGATGATGAAACTCTAGGAAAACTAAAACCCTAGTTTCTCCCAACAACAGTAACAGGTTCAAAATTGAAAAATATTGAAATTCAATTCTTTCACCTAAGAAAGATGCACCCTTCAGAGGTGATTTGGATGAAACCTATTTTGTGGTTGAATTGTCAAGGGATTTAATAAGAACAACAAACCCTAGTTGTTCAGTCTCTCCTTTTAGGATGGCTTTGATACCATGTTAAAATTCTTTATAATTGCTTAGATAATATCTTCAAACAATTTTCCACTAGAATATCATTGAATGAACAACATGCACAAAAAAATAAGAACACAAGAACACATATATTTTCCTCACGAAAACCACAAGGGAGAAAACCCTGCAAAAATTCCTTAGTATAGAACTCAACCAATGCAGTCTAAAATCTAGACAACAACTACTTCCTCCTTCTTGGTTCTCTACTTCTTCTCTCTCTTGCTAAGAATATATTGAGTGAGTAAGTACAAATGAAGGGGAGCACCTTCCTATTTATATTCTTCTGTTGAATTGACCTCGAACTTGGTGGGGCCGACTTCACTAGCTATTAGGGACGATTTGTCCAACTGGACATTACAAATAACATTTATTATATTGACACTTGGGTACTAATGAACCAACTTACATTCAGAGGCTTACATTTCATCCTTCAATGACTCTAACAAGACCAAACTCATCCCGAATAGGAGGAATACAATACAACTATAATATCTTCCAAAGTTACATTATTTTAACACATATTTTGTTGTAAAAAATCTCGTGACTATCTCTTTCACATAGAATTTCAGATATAAAAGCACAATATGTGGAAGGAGGTGAATTCGACCAATTTTTTTTACAAAACCGAAGGAATGTGTCATAATATAATTCAAACTCAACATGATAGAAAAAAAAAATGTGTCACGAATAGTGAGAGGCCTAACATACCATGGGTTTTTTTGTACAATTGTATTAATTGACAAATTCAATTCACTGTGTTCATCTTTGAATTTATCGAACAATTGTATTTGATTCATCTCCAATATATGTTTTGGATGGATTTCACACTTATTTTGAGATATTCTGCATCATATCACGTACCTTACATTTGGTGAAACATGAGAATTCACCACCCAATATTTATGCATCATAGCTTTAACAATTTCACCGACCCTATCTTTGTAGGGTTGTCTACAAATAATTGCTCGACAAGAAAGCTCATCATTTGCATCTATTTGTAATCAAATTGTTTTATATTTGTACAAAGTTTTCCATGAACTTCCAATAACCTTTGCGATCTGCATTGTCAAACGTTTTTGTATAGTACTGGATGAAATAATCGTTGTTTATATCATTCTACGTGCATCACTAGTACCTTTATTTCTGGATTTTCCAATCGTTTTATTGCATTGACTATATGTTCAAACACATTTTTCTTCACCTTTGAATATTTTGTCTTCTTTTGAATACCCAATAATGACCAAGATTCCTTTAACTTCTTGCAGACTAACAAACACCTCAAAATTTGAGCTTGTGTTTCCATTGATTTTTTTTCTAGAAATTGTTCATTCATCTTTTCAACGCGATATCATACAATATGGTAATGTTTCATGTTTCCGAATTTTTATTTATCAACATTTTATAACATGTTGTCGTCAATGATGAAGCCACCTATATATATCTCAATTTCAATTTTAATTTAGAATATTTCAAATATACTTAACTTGAATCATAAAAATATGACTCATAATTATAATTATAGTTACATGGTTTAAAATCTTTTAATAACCAATATATATATATATATATATATATATTACCTCTGTTGGATTGAATATTTGCATCGTTTTGTGATTCTTCAATGTCTTCACCATTTTGAATGTCTTCAACATCTTCAACATATGTATTCCCATTTGGAAATTATATTAAAAAATACATCTTTACAAAAACCAATTACTGCATTTTAAACAAATTTACAATATTTGTACATACCTGGTTCAATTTCTTCTTGAGCTTGATTTTTAACATTCATATCATCAACATTTTTATCCAAGTATCTAGTTACATCGTCATCAGAGATGTCTTCAATATTTGTATTCTTTTGTTTCTTTTTTTCATGGTATTTGAGTTTTTTCTTTTCATTATGTAAGGCAGCATCTCGAGTGCGATCACATTTCCAATTTTTCTTTTTTTTTGTTTCCATGCTTATTCAATGTATATATTCAACTTAGAATAAATTTCCCTTGAGAGAATATTAATTATAAAAGAAAAAAATTCACCTTAGAAAACACAATAAAAGTAAGAGTCATCCACCTCAAGCATTATGACTACAAAAAGTAGTGATAATGGCTACAACGCAAGTTATCAAACAAATTTGGCACTTCTAAGCCACGTGAATTATAAAAATATTATAGTTTATTTAAATGTCATAAAGGTATAATTAACCAATATAAATTTGTGTTCACTAAATATAGATTACTAGTTAAAAGGACAAAAGATGACTACTAAAAATTGATAATTAACTAGTTGAATACAAGGTTATAAAAAGTAAATATGTCCATAAAATAGCAGTCAACATATTTAAAAAAAGGTACCATAGAATAAATTGGTGCAAAATTTTTAAGAAAATTTGTACCATAAAATATTTTCGAGAAACATCTTTCGTAAAGAAAAAAAGCCTCCACCTTAGAAGATAATTTCTAAAAACACTCTACTATGAACATTTTACCATATAAAATTTACGAAAAGAATAATTACTATTAAAGAAAAATAGCAAGATAGTTTCAAAGAACAATTTACCATAAAAAAATTTCTGAAATAATGTTTTCTATCAAATAAAAATATCCTTCACCTTAAAAGATAAGTTTTAAGAACACTTACATGAAAAACAGCGTTCCTTCTTCTATAAATGTGTAAAATGTTGATCAAATATGTTGATCCTTCATTCATATAAATAAAGAATTGATACAGTGTTTCTAAAAAATGTAAAAACATTTCAAGTTCATGAAATGAAACAGTGTTTTGAAAAAACAACGTTTCAAGTTTTTTCCGGCCAACGGAAAAAATTCAATAGGGATTTCGGCTTAAATATTAGTTCATCCGAATTGTTTTTCATCTGTTAAATCTAACTTTCAGCCGAACATTTACTGGTTTTCGGCCAAAATACTAGTTCGGCCGAAAACCTGTAAATTTCAAAAAATGGAATTCCATCCCATATCTAACTCTTCTTCCAATTTCAAAGAGATCAGAGCATATCAAATACTTACAGTTTCTCTTCAAAAATAATACCATTAGTTGCATGGTTCAATCTAATTTCTATAGATGCGAATTTTGTTGAAATTTGTGTGATCCACTAATTTTATTTATTATATTTATTAGAAGCTTCCTGGATTGGTTCAAAATTTAATAGAATTCATTGAAATGAAAATTCAATAACTTCTTAAAGACATAATGAAAAAATTTGGAAAAATCATGGTCCTCAACATTGATGTATTGTCTACAAAAGGGTACTTTTAGTTTTTTTTGTTTTGAATTGGAAATTAGGGAAGATGTGGTGTCAACCTAAACATGTCAGTTTTATGCTTGGTTTTTAGATTGGTCCACTTCAAAAAATTCTAATAATTATTGCATGTTGTTGTTGGATACAAAATTATAGGTAGATGTTAGTACAATCTATCTAGATCATCATACCATATTTTGTTTTTAGTGAACAATAGTTGAATAATGAATTATCTTGTGTCTAAAAACATGCCTATTTTTCAGAATTTCATTAATTAATAACATACTATCAAACATAGAAAGCTAACACAATTCTCCACAACTTTTTTTTTACTACAAAATGAAATTTTAAATACAAATCTACTTTTTATTTGCTTGAAGTTGACAAAATTTCAAAAACAACACTCCTTTTCTCATTACCCCCCCCCCCAAAAAAAAAATAAAAAAATAGACACCTAGATTCATGATTTCAACCAATAGCTCTAGATATGGAGTTACTTACACTTTCTAACTCCTAGATCAGCTAAGCACTCCACTTGACTGCTTCCCTTCTCTGAAATTTTGTTTGTCGAGTTGCCAATATTGACAACCACTTATGCAACACAACAAGAAACTATGAAAATAATATTTCATGAATATATGCGTACAGGTATCGGTCCAACTAGTCTTCTAGGCTCAACCACGATCATCCGTTCTCCCCTTGAGAAAATTCTAATGTCTTAGACTCCATCCAATCCTCTATTTCCTTATTTGTTGGATGCCACAACATTTCCCTCGACTCAAATGATTAAGGTACCGGAAACATAACCTTTTATTGGCTACTTTTTCTCACACTCATGACCCAAGCTCAACAAAACATCCAAACACCAACAAAACACCCAAAGATATCATCCCAATAGAGAAATCTTAGTTGGAAACACCTGTGGTGTAACTGCAAGAACCATTTTTTCACAGTTAGGTGAGGGATTACAGTCCACTAGCACACAATCAAGGTGATCGACATAGTCAAAAGGTTGGAATCCTTTTACTAACTCGACAAATTCATAATAGTGTGACACAAATTCTTCCCTAATAACTTAACACTAAAGGAACTTGGAATAATAGAAAATGCTTCAATGATGCTGGTCATTCATTCATTCAAATACTTTCACCAATATTGCAACATTCACTTAAGCAATAAATATAAAAAATACAAAATAACACACAAACATTCAACATGCACATTCAAGCGACATAATATGTAATGTGGAAACCAAACCAGGAAAAACCTTAAAGGTGCTCTTCATCTGGCATCAGAAATATATGCACCTTTAAGTCTGTGACTTGACTATAGACTGTTTGAGATATGTCTTTCACAGACTCTTTATCGCTCTCATGCTCTCTGGTTTTATTATGATCTTCTACTAACTACTCCTACTGATCCGGACACATCCTTTATCGACTCTTCTAACTACTATATGATCACTCAGTTGTAACATGACTCCTTACAAAACCCACTATTTGGTAAACCTTCTGTAAAATGGGTTCCACGGCTCAAAAACATTCTATGACACTACTATCTAACTTCTTCTCTAATTTATTCAAATATTTTCCAACCCTTATACAAAATGGGTTTCTCTTATTCATAAATTCTACAAGACCATGAAGGGTTGACTACATATGGTTGATTTATTTCTAGTTGTAATCAGCCATAAAAAATGGTTACAAACTATCATAGGTATGATTGACACAATCACTATCATCCTGACTTACATATATTTCTTCATACGTGTGACTTCCACTAGCTTACACCGACTCTAGCACCCATGATCTTCTTGACCCATCGCTTTCTATCCGTTACCCTTTTTCACACATGTATATTCACTTTTCCTCCGTTGCACTACTCCTTTCCGCATCCTATCTCCTTTTTTCACTTCATTTCCTTCCTTTACCTTCCTTTTTGTTGAGTGCTTCATTTTCCTTCTTGTGCTTGTGCTTCATTTTCCTCCTTGTGTATATTTGTTTCTTATGTACTTTATTTCTACTGCTCTTTCCTTTCCTAACAACAAGTATCCAAAAACAAAGGTGAGCATGGATGACTTCAAATCCTGGTCGAAACATTTATAGGTCAAGATGCTCGATGGTGGGATACTCACTCCTCGAGGCTACAATCATGGTTAACCAATTCAACATACTTTGTCAAAATATTTGTAGCGAATAAGCTAACAAATTAGGAACAAATACAAGTTTTCACACAAAGTCAAGACCCCAACACATAAGTATATGTGAAAAAGAATAAAAAAGACTTGGTTATAAATATAGTGAACATGGCCACATTTCTTTCAATCAACATTAGATAATCTACCAAATAAGTGTTATAATATGGAGGAATAATGATGTGAAACATTCTTATGCAATGAACTTACAGAAAATTTCATCAAATACTTCAAGTTTATAGCAGAAGATGACCATCTAGTCAAAGCTATAAAACAAATAAAAACATTCCTAAAACAGACTATTAGTAACAGATCGACACAAACTCATAGCCGTCCGAAATAATCATGTCATAATATTCGGTTAAATAAAATACCGCAGTCATCAAGACTTAGAATAGAAACTGATCGTATAAGTGGAAAAATATTTCAATGGAAATATGACCATCCGAAAATGATGAAACCAATTAGATCAATATTCGAGGTCGAATCAACCGAAAAAGAAGATCCTGATTGGATGATAGGAGAAGACTTCTAAGCATAATTTTCACAATTCAAGGAAGGAAGTCGACAAATTAATGAAAGCAAGGCACACAAATGGATGGACCCAAAGGTTAAAAAAAAGAAGTCGACATCTCCAATGATGATGGACAAAAAATGGAAAGAATGGGTGATTACTACAATGAGGAGTAGACAACAGAAATAGTCAAACTACTAAAATACTTTTAGGATGTCTTTGAACGATATTATAAATACCTTAAAGGTTTAGTTCATGAAATGAGTGAAATGAAGATCGATATTAAAACTGATGCTAGACCTATAAAGAAACGCCCTTACAAACTTGTTCATAAATATAAAGAGATAGTAAAAGAAGAGATTGACAATATGTGAGCGGCTAGAATTATATACCCTATCGACTTGTCAGAATGGGCAATCCTAATTGTCATACAACCAAAGAAGCATGACCCCAAAAGATTGAGAATGAGTGTAGATTTCCGTGAGCTAAAAAAAGTCACCCTGATAGAACCATTCCCAAATCCTTTTGCATATAAAATCCTTAATGAAGTTGTAGGACATGAGTGTTATTAATTCACAGATGGATTTTCAGTATATAATCAAGTACCGATTTCCAAGGAGGATCAAAAGAAAACAACATTCGTGTCTGAATTTGGCTCATTCTCTTATAAAGTCATGAAGTTTGGTATGAAAAACGCAGTTGTTGTATTCTCAAGCATAGTAGTTAAAGCATTACATGAGTACATCTACAAAACAATGGAATTATATTTCAATGATTGGATGATTTAATCCATGTTAAAAGATAATTGCAAATGGCTAAGGCTAATGCGAGAAAGATGCTGACAAATTCAGCTATCACTTAACATAAAGACATGTATTTTTGTAACTCATATAGGGATTATACTAGGACATATTATATGAAAAGAGGGAACCAAGGTCAATTTCACAAAGATCAAAATAATTCTTGACTTAAAACACCCAGTTAACCCAAAAAAATTCAGAGTTTAATTGGTGCATACAGGCTACTATAGGAAATTTATTCACCATTACTCAGATATGACATATCCTTTAGAATATTTATTAAAAGAAAATTAGGAGTATGAATGGACTGAAGAATGTGATGCATCATTCGACACTTTAAAAAAAAAATTGTCGAAGCACCTTTTCTTCGATTCCCTAATTGATCAGTAAAATTTCATGCACACATTGATGCATCCGACATAACAATCGGTGCAATACTGAAACAACGAGGAGATGATGGAATGAACTATCCAATCGTATACAGTAGAAAAAAATTAAACAAAGTTGAATGTAATTATTCCATGACAGAAAGGGAAGCATTAGGAATTCTCTTTTCACTTCAAAAATATAGACACTATCTGTTAGCCAACCCTTTTATATTTTACACCGATCACCAAAATTGAAATATCTAGTAAATAATCCTCTACATCATGGAAGAATATTTCATTGTACTTTGATGTTATTTCAATAATTTGAGTTTGAAGTTGTATTTCGACTGGGAAAGCAAAATGTTGGACCCAACAAGAGTTGAAGATGATCTACCAGATGCACATTTGTTTAGAATACAAGCTGTACCTGTCAAACTAGAAGAGATAGCATAATTCTTAGAAAATGGACAAGCACCAGAAAGAATGAGTTCTAAAAGGAATAAAATATAAGAAATGAAAGTTGTGCCTTATAGCCTAATAAATGAGTTCCTCTATACACTTGGTTTAGATGAGGTACTCCGTGTATTAGAAAATAGGACCGCAGAGAAATAATAGATATACAGTTAAATAACTAAACAAGATGAATAAAATTAAACACATTACAGAGAGACACATATATAATGTGGTTCACCAAAACGATGGGCTATGTCCACACAGAAATTGCTAGTCCTTTTATTACCGTCGAGAAAGATGAAGGGGTACAAACTGTAGCAATAATGCTACACTTCTTCTTCACACTCTCACAGTCTCTCTCACACAATCAAAGAGATTGTTTACAATGCTACAATACCATATCATACACATCCGTGTTCTAATTATTTTCTTTTATAGGGGAAATACCATGGGAAAATACTACGGTTAACGCAATACCATGGGTCCGCAAAATTGTTGGTGAACAAACATCGCAAAAAAAATTCTCGGGGAATTTCCCCAAACCCCAAAGTATAGGAACAAGTGTACAGTAAACCTGGGGTACAAACACAAATGAATGGCATCTCTGAATCTCGAAGATCAAGCTCCACAACCAAAAATCTCCCACTTGAAGACAGATCACAACAACACCACCATTGCTACACTTGATGGACTATGCTCTAAACCTTTGACTTGGCTAATTTATTATTTGCACCTTGGACAAGGCCAAAAGAAACTGAGAAGTAATTCATTTTCTCTCTGGTTACTCTCTTTGTCAAGATGTCTACAGGATATATGTATCTTTTCCAGTTTTAATAGTTCTTCATCTAGAACATATCTTATGAAGTTGTACTTGAGCGATATATGTTTAGTCTTCGAATGACAGGATGATTTATTTGCAATATGAATGGCACTCTTTCTGTCACTGTACAACCTTCTATTCTCCTCCTTCTTACCCAATTTCTCCATGAACCTTTGCAACCAAATCATCTCCTTACTAGCCTATGTAGAAGCAACATACTTTGCTTCCATTGTTGAAAGTGAGACAACATGTTGCAGTTTTGAAATCCAACTTATTGTTGTTCCACCCATAGTAAACACATACCCTATGGTGGTCCTCCTTATGTATTTATCACCTACCATATCTACATCAACATATCCCCATAGAATAGTGTCTGAAACTCCAAAACATAATGAATGAGAAGTGGTATCTCTCAAATACCTGAGAATCCACTGTACTGCTTTCCAATTCTCTTTACCTAGATTATTCATTAACCTTCTCAAAACTCCCAGTACATGTGCAAAATCTGGTCTTGTGCACACTACTAACCGCTGATCAATAGGGGATCATGGACATGCAATCTATCTCTTCCTGTGTCTCAGGACACATCTTCTTACTTATTTTGAAATGGTCGGATAAAGGTGTACTAACTAGGTTTGCATTCTACATTCTAAACCTCTACAAAACGTTTTTTATGTATGCACCTTGAAACAACGTGAATTTTTTATTTTTCCTATCTCTTGTTATTCTCATACGAAGGATTTCCTTTGCATCACCCAAGTCCTTCATCGCAAATGATTTAGCTAGTTTTATTTTGAGCACATTTATATCCTCGATGTTAGACCTTGCAATAAGCATGTCATCCACATGCAATAAAAATATAATATATCTTCCATTATCTATCCTCTTGAAATAAACACAGTGGTCAGAATGACATCTATCATAACCTTGTTATTTCATAAACTTATCAAATTTTAAATACCACTTCCTTGGATCTTGCTTCAGGACATACAAGCTCTTCTTCAACTTGCAAACCAAATTCTCCTTCCCTTTGACCTCATACCTCTGTGGATGCTGCATATATATCTCTTCCTCCAAATACCCATGGTGAAAGGCTATTTTTCCATCTAATTGTTCAATATAAAAATCTTCTACTGCCACTAGACTTAAAATAGTTTTAATTGAAGTCATTTTAACAATGGGAGAAAACATTTCACCAAATTCTATACATTTCTTTTGTGCAAACCCCTTTACAACAAGTCTATCCTTGTACTGCTTTTTGCCTCTATCTTCTTCCTTAAAACTGTAAACCCATTTATTCTATAATTCCCTTTTTTCTTCAAGGAAATGAACCAAATCCCAAGTCTGGTTTCTTACCAATGAGTCCATCTCCTCATTCATGCCTTTCTCCCACTTCTTTTTATTTTCTACTTGCATTTCCTCTTCATAACATTCTTGTTCACCAGAATCAGTCATCATTAAATAATACATTGAAGGAGATAATCGTTCAAGGGGTTTACTTAACCCTATATATTTTCTTACAGCCGAAGGTGTTTCAGGTACCTACTGCTATTCTTGATTTTCTGGTGCCTTTGGAACTTCATTTTCTTTGATTTCATCAAGCACTGTGTACTCTGTGTTTTCCTTTTAGACTTTATTTCCCTTCAGCTGATCTATGTACATAATCCTTCCATTGAATACAAAATATCTACTCCTAATGATTTGGTGATTTTTAAAATCCCATAAGCGATAACCAAAATCATCAACCCCGTATCCAATAAAAGTACATTTCTTGGATTTATATTCAAGCTTTTTTCTATCATCATTATCAATATGGAAAAATTCTTCACAACCAAAAGTTCTCAAAAATGAGTATTTTACTTGTTTACTTGTCCATGCCTCCTCTGGAATCCCCACATCCAAAGAACTTGAAGGCCCTCTATTTATTTTATAAAAAATAGTGTTTACAACATCAACCAAAAACTGTAATGGAAACCCTGCATTCAATCTCATACACCTTGCATGCTCCACGATCATTATGTTCATCCTTTCTGACACACCATTTTCTTGTGGTGTTCCAGGGTCTTTCTTCTCTTTGTGAATCCCATTGTGTGAATAGTAACTATCCAAATCCTTATTGTAGTACTCACGGCCTCCATTATCGGATATGAGACATTTAAACCTTTTTCATTTCTCGTTCTCAGCCAAAGATTTCCACTTTTTAAAAGTATCAAACACATCATATTTCTGTCTAATTGAATAAACCCAAGTTTTTCTAGTTGCATCATCAATAAAAGTAACATAATAACGAGATCCACCAAGATATTGTACCTGAGTTGGTCCCCATACATCTTTATGGAAAATCTCTAACTTTGCACTCTTCTTTTGTCTCCTAACCCTAAGATATCTAACTCTCTTCTATTTTCCATAAACACAGTTCTCACAGAATTCCAAACATACCTGATTCAGATTTGGAAGCAGTTTTATGAGTGGAGAATCTACATCCCTTTCTCACTCATGTGGCAAAGACTATGATGCCACAAAGCTGCACATGTTTTTGTGGAAGATACATAGATATAATAATCAGTACTATGAGGACATAAATATAATGTACCTACCCTATCTCCTTTTTCTATTACCAGTGATCCTTAAGTGATCTTCCACCACGTTTCTCCAAATGTAGAAAAACAACCGTTATCTCCAAAATTCCTTCTTGAGATCATATTTATTTTCATAGTAGTAATGTTCCTTACATATTTTAGCATCCATTTACTTTTATTATTTAACTTAATCCGTACCTTACTCTTTCCAACAATTTTACATGGTTCACCATCCCCCAATAAAACATGTCCAAAATCACCTTGAACATAATCATGAAAGAATATCCTATGGGGTGTAGCATGACATGAATCCCATGAATATACTACCTAGTAGCCACTAGTATTATCTAATACAAGAATAAAATCATACTGTAACACATCACTTGCTACATTCTCTTCTTGAGTAGTCTCTTGATGCCTCTATCCTTTCTTCTTTGGTGCTCTCCAGTATTTATTTAGATGTCCTTTCTTACCTTAGTTCCAACACTCTATTTTTCCGATCCTGGACTTGAATATGCCCTTTCCAGACTTTTTGTGATTACCTGGGATCCTTCCTCTCTCCTTTTGTCTCCTTCTTCTCTCTATGGTCAACGAATTACCTGATGTCTCACATGTTATTTTTCTTTGCATTTCCTTACTAAGAATAACACCAACAACATCAAACTTAACAGTGTTTGAACTAGGGATAGAGTTACATATAGCCATGACCAAGCTATTCCATCTTTTTGGAAATGAGCACAAGATTAGAAGAGCCCTAACCTCATCATCAAAGTTCACTTTTAAAGAAATTAACTGACTGGTACATGTATTAAACTTATTTAAATGGTTAGAAACAGATCCACCTTCCGACATCTTCATATTAAATAAAATCTTAATTAAAAATAAATTGTTGGAAATTGAGGGTTTTTCGTAGAGATTACCTAATGCACTCATCGCATCCTCTGTTGTTTTTATTTCTAAATATTGAAAGCCACCAATGAATCCAGGAACAACCATATTGTTCCCAGTGCCTTTCTGTCAAGAACCTCCCATTCTTCATCCTTCATAGTTGTCAATTGTTTTTCTTTTCCACCAAATGGTAGGTACATATCCTTCTGGTACAGACAGTCCTCGATTTCCATCTTCTATAAATGGTTGTTTTAGCTGTTAAATTTATCAATGAGCTTACCATCCAAATAGACATTTTGGCTCTGATACCAATTGTTAGAAAACAGGACCACAGAGGAATAATAGATATACTGTTAAATCATTAAACAAGATACAAAACACATTAAACACATTACATAGAGACACATATATAACATGTCTCACCCAAATGATGGGATATGTCCACATAAAAATTGCTAGTCCTTTTATTACCGTCTAGAGAGATGAAGGAAGGCAACCTGCAGCAATACTGATGTACTTCCTCTTCACACTCTAAAACTATCTCTCATACAATAATAGAGATTGTTTACAATTCTATAATATCATACCATACATAGTCGTATTATAATGATTTTATTTTATAGGGAAAATACCATGGGAAAATACTACATTTAACCCAATACCATGGCTCCACAAAACTATTGGCCAACAAACATCCCAAAAGAATTTCTCAAGGGATTTCCTCGAACCCCGAAGTTGGGGAATGAGTGTACAGTAAACTTGGGGTACAAACATGAATGAATAACATCTCTGAATCTCGAATACCATCGATGCATTCTATATCATGAAAGAGAGAGAATAATGCATGAAGCACACTATGGCCTGGCTAGAGGACATTTTCAGTATGACACTACTACTAAGAATATCCAACAGTCGAGATTATGGTGGTCGACATTGTACCGTGATTGTCAAAAATTTGTCAGTAAATGTGATTGTTGTGAACAATTATGTCAACCCCTACCAAGCACTGAGATGCCCTTAATATCAGTAATTCCAATTTTAACATTCAAAATTCAGGCAATTGACTTTACATGACCATTCCTAGTACCTTCTAGAAGGTCACGAGCACTCTATATTATAATAGCAATTGAATATGTTACTAAGTGGGTAGAGGCAGAACCTGTCAAAACCTATTCTAGTGAAGTAGCTCCAAAATTTATATACAAAAATATCATTAATAGATTCAGTTTTCCATTGACTTTAATAAGCGATCAGGGATCACATTTTATTAACAAAACTATTGCATCTTTAACAAACCATTTCAAAATTGAACATAGAAGGAGAAAAACTTATCTTCCTCGGTCCAATGGTGCAATTGAAGCATTCAGAAAAACTTTGAAAAGAGGCTTAACCAAAATATGAAATAAACACAAAGATGATTTGGATGAGAAAATTCTTGCTGTCCTATGGGAATACATAACAACATATAAACGATCCACATACCAGCCACTGTTTATACTTGTCTATAGGTAGGAAGCAGTTCTCCCCCTACATTTTTTACAACAAACACAAGTAATAGCTGACATATTACATATTAATGTTGAAGAGGCTAAGAAAGAGCGACTAATGAAAATATCTAAGTGAGAGGAACATCGACTAATCATTATACAACACCAAGAGATCCAAATGCAACAACTAAAAGTGTGGCATGATCGAAACATAAAAAACAAAAAATTGCTGGTTGGAGACCTTGCGTTGTTGTATAAAATTCGAGTAAAAGGTAAGCCAAAAAAAATGCATACATAGTGTATGGGACCATATATTGTCGAAGAAATCAATGCCATGGATCAGTCTGACTAAGAACGTTACCAGGAAAAAAATTTCAGAAACTTGTTAATGGTGCCCGATTAAAAATGAAAAATAAAATAAAAATAAATAAAAAACGACTTCATAACTGTTAATAAAAATTGAAAAAAAAATCTATAAAAACCATAAAAACAAAAAATCAACAAAAGAAACAATTCAACAAATCTAAAATGATAGGGACTTGCATAAAATCTCAGGAAAGAAGTAGCAGAATACCATTTGCGAGAAATAGCCACTGAAAACATAACCATTAACACAATGAATACTGCCCATTCCATCGACATTCTCACAACCATGATGCATATCGACAAAAATAAGGCCCAATGGTCCAATCAAATCATCATGATCACAGAAAGAATGAGAGCCAAAACCATCTCACATTAAAAGAACCCTGGGTAGAGCATCCTTCACAGTCAAATCCACCATTAATTTTTTCATCAACCAGATCATTGTCCACTTCACCTATAAATACCACATAATAGGAAGACTTCACATTATTCTACGGAGAACAAGAAATACATAATTATTAGACTCCTGACTCTAAGATACCTATGCAAGAACTAGAGCATTTTATTGATAAAATGGCACCGAAAAAAGGCAAGATCTGCAACCAACAAAATGAAAGAGTTAGAAACCACCACAACCCCATTAATGCAAAGGCTGGAGAATGCCCATAAAGTGAAAGTCCTGGAATCCTCATGGTTATGATTATGGAAAGAAATAAAACAATAGATGTACAAAGACAACAAAATGATGCCGGAAGCTCAAAAAGTGAGCACTGACACGGTTCTCCACTACCTCAACACACCTCTCATGGCAAACTTTGGGGGAATGAAGGATATTATTGCAAATTTCATTGTTAGTAGGTACCATAAGGGAAAATTCTACTTCGACATACCTATAGAAGTGTTCAATGTGGTCTTCTATAGACTTTGTAGTAGAGAATAAGCCCTAGATTATACATGTAGTTGTACCTACCTTCTGTCTATAAGAAGGAAGGATAGAATCAATGGATAAAGAAGTACCTGTAGCAAATTGATAGAGGTAAACAAAGAAAAACATGCAACAAAAATGTGAGAAACAACAGCATATACATCTAAATAACGTACGGACTAATAGAAAAACAGAAATGGGACCATATACCTTCTGGTTGGATTTAAAATGGGGCCACCATTCCCAAGCTCAAGACGCTACCTCTCCACAAGGATGGATGGTGTGGAGCAATGCTCAACACACAATAGGTTTAGCTAATGGAGGAGATGAAGTGATGGGGATGAATGGATTGAGAATGATTATTTCTCAAGGTGCTCATGCAGGCATAATAACAGTAGGAAGAAATGGATGTGAGTTGATAGTGACCCCCACTCTCTTATTTATAGCTTTTTTCTCTTGTTTTAGGGTTTTTAGCTCCTGGTCAGGGTTTTAATCCCTTTCCACCTCTTTCTTATCTCCCTTTGGGGTTTTTAGGATCTTTTAGGGTTTTTAGCCCTTTTCTGAGGGTTTTAGCCCATTTGTGAGCTATTTTGGCTCTTTTGTGGGTTTCTAAGCCCCTTTTTATATTTTTTGAGCCATTGAGGGGAAAGCATAGGTTAAACAAGGATGTGGGGTTCAACAAGGGTTATAAAATGGATGACTTCATGTCGTACAGGCCATATGGAGAAAGTTGGGTAATTTTTTGGGTTAACAGATTGCCCCTGATGTGTGAGGGCAGAAGCTCATCATATGGCCGATGGACATCGTAGGATCTGTCAGGAGAGGTGATTCTTCCTAGCTTAGGGCATGGTGGATTTGGTTTTGTATTAATGTTGGTTCCCATCAATGGGTGAGATACAAAGAATATATGACATGTATATGGATGAGAAGGGCATACCCATGCTCGTAACAATGTCAAAAAGAATAATGTGATCCAAGCTCAAAAATGCAAGAGTCGATCATATACAATTGGTGTTACATAATGGTGGTCTCCATGAGAGGATGAATACAATACTCATATGGAGAACTAATACATTAGAACCATGGCATTCTCATGGAATTCTATGTCTTCAAAACTGATGACCTGC
This sequence comes from Pseudotsuga menziesii, assembly GCA_001517045.1. Lineage (NCBI taxonomy): Eukaryota > Viridiplantae > Streptophyta > Pinopsida > Pinales > Pinaceae > Pseudotsuga > Pseudotsuga menziesii. The sequence continues at coordinate 244,069 of LPNX010269057.1, read as the reverse complement.
TGGATCTGAAAGTTTACATAACTTGTAAGGACTCACTAACGGAGAGTTAGAGTCTTTGTGATACAATATGTTGCATCATTCATGAATCTATACATAAGCACTACTCTGGGGCTTCTAAACACTATCTCCAATGCAACCCAAGAATCACAAAAAACATTAACCTATCTTGGTCCCTTAATAGACTCACCAATATGCCAGAGTCAGGTGACAAGCAAGGTCTTCGACCAAATACTGTACTGACCAATACCCTATATGAATCTCAACGATGAGATGATGTGGCTGAAATCGAGCATGTGAGATACAACCACCTTGAGAGGAACTAAGGACTCCTCTCAATTCATCCAAGGAACTCATCAGTGAAGTTAATGAAACCAACATACAGGGACCTCTAGGTCTATCCTATGGAATAGATGTGTTGTTGTCGACAAAGGGAGACCTGCAACTGACCAAGGTAATGATGTTTCCTTGACTAGAAGCATGAGGGAGATAACCAAAGGTGTGGGACAATATGGGGAATGACACACTGAATGGGGAAACAAGGGAAAGGAATCATGGGGCATTTAAATTTCCTTTGTTCACAGTACGATGGCAGGGCTAACTTGGCAGTAGATGAAACTAACTCAAGGGAGGGAGATCATATTTGTTATACCATGAATGTAGCTGTAGATGGGAAATACTTGGGGTGGATTACATAATATATTTGATATTTATGGGATCCAAGGAAGACGCATCTCATAATACTCTAAACAAAGGCAACCCAAAGGGGGAATGCTACCAAACTATAACATGTGGGGTGGTGTCTAAAGACACCATAATGGTACGATCTTGTGGATTTTTAGTGAGCCCAAGAAAGTAAATTCTCGATGGTGCTTTCAATTTAGAGAGTATGAAAGAATGAAGAAGAGCCCAGTGGGGTCTTTTTTTCGTTAATAGTCTTCTATGCTTGAAAAATGGATAAAAGTGTACATAGGAGATCTCGCCCATCCTTGGGGGTATGGGAGACTTCTTTACCATCGGTAGTCCAATAAGTCTAGAAAAGGTTAAACCTGTACTGACTCGATGGTCATTGAAATACTTTTATGAGCATGAACGAAACCAAGTTTTCTCTACAATATTTTCTTTATGAGAAGGATGGAAAAGAGATTAAAGACAACCCATGGTGATATTTTTCATAGATTTTGGTCCTGATTCCCAAGAAATCATAAAAGGATGCAAAGGGATACATTCCTGGCTTTAATATGATGAGGTGGTCCATTTTGTATGGTAGTCTACATAGTTTGTAAAAGGAGATAAGCGAGGCTATCTAGACTCTCCTTCCAGTACTTTAGTGAGCAAGAAAGAAAGAAAATGCGCTCGTTGATCTTTCATTCATTTAGGAGTTAGAAAAGAGCTTAACAAAAACTCCATAGTGGTCAACCAAGCCAGGGGGCACTGGTGGTGCCCTATGGTGGGATAGTGAAATGTGGTCAAAGGTGACCAACCGTGCAGTACAGATGGATTAGGTGGCTCTTGAACATACCAATACATGCACGAGAAGATCTGCGGGAAAGGCATGCAAATGGAGGTGACCTATAGAAAAAAGGTATAGAGGATCATGTGTAAAAAACCCATACCAACTTAGGGTGGATGGGCTAGACTACATTCTGAGTACTCACAAGAGAGGGTGACTAGCACAAGTTCGAAGACAGTTATATGCCAAATGCATGCAAAATGACATGAATTCTTGGAAATTGTCTGAAAAATCAAGTATTGAAACATGAGACAGTGGTCTCATCAAAAGACAAAGGGTAGAAAACTGGACCCTGGAATGACTCTGACTTACCATTAGTGATGCTGCCCCTAGTGCAGTGGTGCATGGGGAAAACTAGACCCAATGGGATTCCTTGGGTACGAAGGTATCTCCACGTACAATTTATTATTACCGTGGTGGTATGCAAATCGAAGTGACCTCATAAATATGGCCCGAAGAATCATTAGGGAGGGAGGAAGTCTAGAAGGTTGTCTCTCGACCTAGGAGCTTTTCGCACACTGGTTGCAACTTCCTATTCTTGCAGAGGATGATCCATACATGAGCATGGAAAACCAAGGAGATACAGAGAGGCCTCGACCTCAAGGATAGGTATAGGCACCTAATAGTATGCTATCATGGTGGTAGCTAGATCATATCTATGACATACTGTGTGCATGTGAAGATGTGGGACCACACCCTCCATTGGGCTACCCATGGCGCAAGGGTAGGGATCATATCTACCTGCTCACATGAAAATGATGCAATATAGTTCTACAATGGACCTACTGCGACTACACGCAGAACCACTAATGGAGGGGGTTACTAACTCCTGGTAAAAAATGATACAAAACAAGTAAGAAACACTATATTATGAGGGTAAGTCTGGAGAGTGACATCACGCAAATTTCTCCTTGAGGCAGAGCTCATTATGGGAATCCTTCAAGAGGGGACCATCACAGTCAGTGAATAGGTATTCCCCCTTGTTGAGATGAAGGTCATTCGCAAGGCGGGGTGACATAATTTGGTCTTTTATGGGAAGAACTGATTATGCACTATGGTTTAAAGGGAATGGGGTAAAAATGGAGGTGGTCTTACATATTTCTTCGCCATTTCATAAGTGGTGCTGGGATAGATCAGGTGGATCTTCCACGGCCAACGAGACAGAAGGAAAATTGGTGGTAGAGATCATGTAAATGGTATTGGTTGTGGTTTTGGTGGCCTTGTCCCCAATCTCTTTTATAGGAAGAGGGGTAGGACTGGATATGGGAGGAATATTTGATATACCAATAGGTAGGTGTGACATCATCTCAATTGGATGGATAGGAGTCAACAAATCCTAGGGCCTCTAAGGTGGGGTAGGTGGTTCAAGGTACCACATAGGAAATCCCAGTGTCAAATCCTATAAATTGCAGGTTACCAAGACACCATTACTCATGATCCTGGATGGTAGAAAAAGGAAAAGGACTATGTTGATTGGGAATGAACCCCAATAGTTCCCTAGTGACTCAGGTTGAGGTTGCGGTTGTAGATGGGGTTGCGAATATGAATGGGGTTGCAGTTGCAGATGGATATGCCGCTATGAATGGGGTTGTAGCTATGAATGGGGTTGCAACTGCAAATGAGGTTGCAGCTATGGATGAGGTTTCATATATGGTTGTATTTTGGGTGCAACGGTGGTCGATGAGAGCATGCACAAATCCGCAATCCCACTTGGTTCTAGTGGAGGTGGTACCAAGGGGAAGAAAGCCATCATGGACATATTAGTGAACAACCCATGACCTACGGCCAACAATGAAGGAGTGATGGCACTGTCAAAGGAAGTATCCAAAGTGGGGATAACATTGGCTGGTGCAGTAGGCCCCTATGGATCATGGTAAGTTAGTTGATCCACGATCACAATTTCCACATCAAGAGGGAACATCATAAGGTGGAATACAATGGATTCCATGACTCTTATGGCATACATGTAACTCCATCTCAAGAGAAATTTATAATCCACCTGCGCGTTGATAACCTATATGTCAATCAACATCATTTTACTGACTAATGATATGGGGACATGTGGAAGGAGGCCTTGGGATTTTTTGGGGTGGCCATCATAAGCGCACAATTTGGTGGTTGACTATTGGAGGATGGGGGAACCCAGTTTTTTCCAAACCAACATTGACATGACACAAGTGGATGCCCCTTCGTCAATAATACATCGATGCATGACCAAATTTTGTATTGATACTATAATTTGTTGATGGAATCCTGGGCTCTCCATTGTCCAAATTGAATGTAATCAATTTTGAGTCGAAAGGATCTATGACACCGCATGAGGCTAACAATGCTTTCCGCTAAGGTGGGAATGTTTTCAACACTTCTAGAGCAAACATGGCCATAGGTGACTGGGCCAAGTCATCAACGATGTTATAGTTCATCACGGCTCTAGTCGTGGTGTTGTTAGAAATTTGCCGCATGGGGGGTCATGGTCCTTAAGTCATCCCATCAAAGGGAGGTGTAGGAAGTTGGAGGGGATGTTGGTGGCATTAGACATGGATTCCACTGATGGTTTGGTGGTTTCGGTAGTGGACCCATATTGCTTCTGACTAGTTTGTAAGTTGACCTCAACAGTTTTCATGGCTAGAAGGTGATGAACCCCTGTCTCTTGAGGTGGGGCCACAACAAGGGCTTTAGGGGAAAGTGGGGGCAAGGTGCGGTTTCTACCAAACCTTGGAGTGGTAACAGGTTCTGGAGCACCATGTTTGGAGGGTCTAGTGGTGTTGCGTTGGGATGAGTCAAAACTGTCGCATTGGTACTATGCTGAGCTTCATTCTGGAGATCCTATTTGGCACAAACCATGAGGGGGAATTCATGGATATAGTGACCATAGACGTGGCATAGTTTCCATAGATTATTTTTTCGTACTGGGGATTTTTCTTCTAGGTGGGTTGGATTGTTGGGGGTTTTGAGCCAACCTGTTTGCTCTAGTGTTGTTGGGAGGATTTGGCTATTTTCCACCTTCTTGCGGTTGTGTGTTGCCCCAATTCCTAGCTCGTTTATTTCTAGCTTTCCCTTGTTGGTTATTGGGGGAAGGTTGTTTGGGACAATTTTGTTGGGAAAAAACTTGTCCTGTGGGCATGGGGGGAGCTGTAGGAGAGGCCAGAGCGACTTGCATTGGTGGCATATAATAGGTCGGAGGAGCTCAAGGGGCTAAAAATCGGGTTGTTTATCTTGGATGTGGTTGTGACGACTAAGTTGGTGCATGGGTATGTTGAGTTGGCACAGATTTCCCATAAGAGGTCATGGATCCAGAATGGGATATCATCCTGGAATAGTTAGGTAGCGGGTGAGTTTGTGCAACACTAGGGATGTTTCTTGTGTGTAGTGGCATACTGAGAGGTGTCACATAGTATGGTTGGTGTTGGGAGATGGATCCTATGATCTTGTCCATAGTATAGGATTCCATTGGGGCATCACGATGGGTGGTGCTAGCCCACAGGGCATCTGGAATAACCGTGTACAGATATCCAGAATGAGCATAGATCAAATCAAACTGTTGGGCCTTTACGATGGCCTCTTTCTCAGTTTGGGGACGTTCGAAGGCAAAGTCCTTAACAATTGGAAGTAGTAAGGTTTTCAAAAACCAATCAAGGAATATTCTATCACTAAGATTGATCTTACACCAACGGTGATTTTAAGGAACCATACTTATTTAAAAGTGTATAAATGTTGGCGAATATTACCAATTCTTAAAACGGCAACTATAAAATGATTAGAGATATTTTTCAAAAAATATTTTAATTTCCAAGGATTTTATATCGTCTATATAATAATTTGGTGATTTTTAGGGTGAAAAAATTTTACCCCATCAAAATTGGGTGAAACAAGGCTTCAAAAAATGCAAAATGGCGAATCTTTTTTCGAAGAAAAACATTGAAAATAGTCGACTAGGCTAAAATTCGCCCCTAAAATTATCTTTGTCTTGCACAGGCTGTGACGTCACCGCCACTCCTGGATGTGGTCCGTTATTTGAGTTGTCATATTTTGGAGGAAAGATAGGAGTATCTCCACACCTTTGTCATAGAAGACGGGGAGTTGGAAATACTACAGGAACATGAAGGCTAAATAGTTGAAGCTTGGGTAGGAAGCTTGTGGAAGCTCAATGTACCACTTGGTTGCGGCACCTGTGAGGGTGTGTTGGAATAGCCTAAGTTTGATCAATTCATCCATAATGTTGTTTGATGAGCACCATAGATGAAATGTCATGATGTGGTTTTGGGGGCGATCCCCTACCTTCCCTTCAAACTTTGGAATGTTTGTGGTGAGTTTGGTTGGCATGGGAGGAAAATGGGCTTGATGAAAGATTGGGTCGTTGGTCAACCTGGAAAAATTAAGCAAGTTTATGTGAGCCATGAATGGGAGGTTAGACGCAAGGACGGTGTGAGGGGGGATGACGATGGCGTCGGTATTTGCAGGAGATTTGTTTCCCCTCATGACTTGGGGTACTTGAAATTGAATTCCCACAATGGGGATAGTAGAAATAGTAGTGAAAGGGCCACTACCACCAAGAACGAAAGGTAGCACTGTGGTAATCACAGAAGCTAGTATAGGGTTTCTGCTATTGTGTAGCAGACTGGTCACAATATGCCCAACGGTACTGGGACCTCCAATCAGAATGTTTTTTGTGATGGGGGGTAGAGATGTAGGTCCACTACTAATCAATCCTCCAGAGAAGGGATCTAGGTTTGCGCCAGCCATGGGGCTAGAGAGTACAGTATGTAGGTTTGGATCAGATTGGTATGAATATGAGTCTAGGTCAGAGGCTTTATGGCCTTTTGACGATGAAGAAGGTAGTCGAGAATTGTCTCAACAATGTTCATTAATGGTACAAACTGAGGGGAAACCCCCCTAAGGTGAGTGGAAGAACGTGGTGGATCAATGGTGTCTTTCTGGTGAATCAATGGTGTAACTGGTAATGAATATTTTGACCCCAGTTTAATAGATTCCTGCTGGCTTGTAGGTGATCGCTTGGCCACCAAGACCGCCAGAAGATAGCACTTGGATTTTTCCTCACAGGTTTTACTACTCAATCAAAAGGGGTCATTAGCCCATTTTGCTTGGAAATTCCTCTCGTTGGCCAGCTACTTTGGGGTTACCGTGGTAATCCTCACAATGAGTTTTAGGGAATATCCAAAGGACTTCCCATGGTTAAGGAAATTAGGGACTTATGTCCTCAAACTGCAAAATTTTGAATTAATGTAAATTGGTTACTTTTAAAGTCTCACTCAGGGTCATGAACCGAGTTGGGTTGATTTATATGGTATGGTTTGTGTATATTGTGTATGTGAGTTTTGTTTATTTTATATTATTTGTTAATCATGTGGGAATCGAATAGTACTAAAATTTCTATACAGATTAGGTAGTGGGAACCACAACCTCTAGCATATGAATCCGTAAAATAAACATAACTGAAATGCACCACAAACTTGTAAAATACTAACCAATAGTGTGACTTCTTGTTTTGTATCCCTCTTAGTCCAAGAAAGAGTGTTGGTCTCTCATCAAAGTGGGAACAATCCCACCTATAGATCCACAGGTCACTCCTCAAGTGCAAGGTTGCTCAACAAGGAGGACCCAAACACTATGAGAGCCCCTATGCTCTCCACCCCCTTTAGCTTCAAAGACACTTGTTTTAATTAATTAGAGAAATATCAATGATAGGTTCCTATTACTACACCTGCTCAATCCTCTATCTTATCTTAGAAGACCCCAAAGGCTGATGACTGAGTAGAGGAGGAAGGGGTAAACAAGGAGGTTAATTCTCAATGTATTTAACTATGAAATATTGAAGCTAAAATAATATAGAATTAACATCATAGCAAGTAGATAGAAATTTAAAGAGTTAATAAAACAAGCATCCGAATGCATAAAACAACTGGGTCATTTTTTTCGTAACTTTCTCTCTCCTGGCCTAAATAGGTGACTAGGTCTCTCTTTTCGGGCCTGAATAGGTGACTGGGTTGCTCCTTCCGGTCGAAAATAGGAGACTACGCCTACAAAAGTAGGTTGCTCTTATCAGGGCCAATCTAGTGAGGAGGTGGCCTCGTTAGGACTAAAATAGGCGAGGGGGTCACTTCTTTCGGCCTGAAATAGGCGTCTGAGCCCATAATAGGGGAAAATTAAAATCATAACCAATAACGGCTGATAGTAACTGATACTATGGAAAAAAAGTCTTAATTTAGCCTCAAGAGGGCTCGACCAGCAATAGAAATTGAAGAAAACTTGAGTGGAAACTACTAATCAACTATTCAAAAATCTACAAAAAATATTAAACCCCAGGGATCTTGTGGGATCAACCCGACGGTATCGCCAAACTGTAGTAGAGAATAAACCCTAACTACGTGCAGTTGCACCTACCTTCTGTCTATAGGACGAAGGATAGATTCAATGGACAAAGAAGTACATGCTGCAAATTGTTAGAGGTAAACAAAGAAAAACCTCCAAGAAAAATGTCAGAAATAACAACATATACATATAAATAACCTATAGACTAATAGAACAAAAGCACTGGGACCATATACCTTCCAGTTGTATTCAAAATAGGGCCACCATTCCTAGGCTCAAGAATCTTCCTCTCTACAAGGTTGGATAGTGTGGAGCAAGTATCAATACACAAGAGGTTTAGCTAATGGAGGAGTTGAAGTGATGGGGATGAATGGATTGAGAATGATGGTTTCTGAAGGCACTCATGCAGGCATACTAATGGTAGGAATAAATTGACATGAGTTTATAGTGAGCCCCTCTCTCTTATTTATAGTTTTTTTCTCTTGTTTTAGGGTTTTAAGCCCTTGGTCAGGGTTTTTAGCCATTTTTATGGTTTAAATCCATTTTTGTTTCTTTGTTAGCTCCCTTTGGGTGTTTTAGGCCCTTTTAGTGCTTTTATCCCCCTTTTGAGGGCTTTAGCCCCTTTGTGAGCCATTTTGGCTCTTTTGTGGGGTTTTAAGCCAATGTTTGATTATTTTTTAAGCCTTTGAGGGGAAAGCATAGGTTAAACAAGGATGTGGGGGTCAACAAGGGTTAGGAAGTGGATGTCTTCATGTGGTGCAGGCCATATGGAGCAAGTTGGGTAATTTTTGGGGTGAACAGACATACATGACTATCAAACAAAGGTGAAGTAGTTCCTGTAGGTTCAAATCCAGGATTGGTCGAAAAACTAATAGGAACTCCAACTGGAAAGAATTATGAAGGACTAATAATCATCAAGATTCAGTACACTACAACCAAGATAGTATAAAATATTGTCTCTATAGGCCTAATAACAACTACATGGCGTGGATGTGATTTAAGGCTGGACATGTTGGAATCCATCGACAATGTAGCGGAAACAACAAAAACTTACCATTGGGCATAGTATCTAACTGATCTTGTCAATAATATTTGCGTAAAGTGTCAATATGAGGGTACACTGATAATATTTCCATATTTAATCATATGGATCAAAATGTACTACATATGACTTGTCAGAGACCCACTATTCCTTGAGACGATAAGATTCGGTATGTGGAATTTCAAACCATTTTCAATGGCTACGAATTCTTAGGAGCTAGAAGTGGCTAAGGTCTTGTTTAATACTTGGTTCCAAAATTTACAAATAAAAACAACTAGATGGAGGGTACGAAATAATATCTGAAGACATTTTTCGTCGGCAACACATATCCAGTTAGAATTGGACCACACCATATTTTTCTTAATGCAGGGAGCCGACCCCAACAATCCCATACATGAAAGCATTATCTAAAATAATCCACACAATATTTTATAAATATGTCGACCTTCAAGAGTTTAAAGACCATATTCCAAACATTTTTCCCTCTGATCAACAACTAAATATAACAAAACCACTTGTCAATTCATGCCCCTAATGACAATTCTCCCAATTCTCAAATGCCCTGACCAAGCACAAAGTTCTATACCAAAACGATAGATTGTGGGAGTCATTAAATCTAGATTTTAAAGAAATCACAACAAAACTTATGAGGTTGTGGCAGCACACATCACATCATTCATAACATCTATTAAAAATCCCTTACTTTTAATTAATGAAGAAGATGAAGGATCCATCTCAGATGAACTTGTCCTAAATTACTAAGTCAAAGTATTAGCAATAATTAAGAAATGGTTGACCTCATAGAATATATCGATCCTAATGAGCTTGTTGACTCAACACCAGTGGTCGAAAACCATACCCGACAGAATCCATCCCAAACCCTCCATCAAACTCAGAACGACTACCCTCCTTGACACCACCATCAATTACATAACCATCTATTGATCCCTTCCCCGAAACACAGTTTATAGACTCCAACATACCAAGCAGTACAAAAAGACAGCCACAGAAAGGACCATCATCGAAACAAGGAGTTGAAGCACAAAATACAGACCAAATGTGACAAAAAAAGAAAAGACAGAAAAGAGAAATAAAAAAGGGAAGGAACAATAGAAAATAAATTCAAAACAACAATAGATACCATGATCCATCCATCTGGCTCAGCTAGGGTCGACCACAACGTTGGATACACATAAGATCAGAGATGAAGAGTTGGATTGACTGATGGAGGAACTCAATAAAGAATCGAGATTAAGGAAAGAAATGAGACAAGTACAAATTGAGAAACTCAAAATAGAACAAATGGAATTCCTAATGAGATGTATGGATTTGGCACAATAGGTCATTCCAACATAACAAGAATTTGATACCGACAAACCATTGGAAAAATCATACCAACTATTTGAAAGTGTCATGACTAGTCTTCAAACAAAAGTACAAGAAAAGATGGAAGAGCAGATGGAATAGACCTCTGTATTGCTAGGAAATCAGTATACAACATTCTCAGAAGCTCATAAAGTATTTAAAGAACATTTTGAGGAATCTATTGTCACTGAGGAATTTGTAAGAAGTTGGGTCACCTATTATGGTGAATTATTTCAGCAGGTGTGGAATACGTGTGAGCTCATTAAATCACTAAAAATCCAACGAGGAGACACATAAGCGACGAATAAAACAATTCAAGACCAAATTGCATTAAAGACAGGGAAACTAGACAAACTCAAGAAACAAACACACCAATGGATAAGTCTAGCCAATCCTAGCTTTGAAAACCTCAACAAAATCCATCCGAATATAAAGAGACTACTTGACACTGTAGAGGAGAAAGCACAAATTTTAGGCCCTGACACGAGTAGTATTGTTGACTTGTCGATACAAAAGAAGATGTCAAACTTGTCGAGCCTCACAATAGTGACCATAGATATCCAGAAAGTAGTCCTCAATTGGGAAGAATTCCTACACCAGTTACCAGTTAAAGAAGAATTGATTATGGAGATTTTGATACAAAAGTGACCATCAATTAGACAACATAGTCCATGAAAAAACAATTTTAGAAACTACATGAGACTGATAATTTGCCACCTCACCTGTTTCTTTGTGACTAAGAAATATTTTGTTCCTAGGGGAGATCTTGGAGGATCTATTTGGTTTAACCGACCAGACTCATTAGTCAACTAATTGTAGATTAGTTCGACCTCATCAGTCATGTCGATTGGGTGAACTGACAGGTAGTTACTATAACTTTTTTGTAAATGTATATATAGGATTTTGAGCCAGATAGATACTTGGTCCAGCTTATTATATGAACCCACATGTGTATTAAGTAATATAATATGTTATTCTATCCACCATTCTTGTCTCTTGCATCTCTTATGATTATATGATTATTTAAGTGTATTAATAGTAACCTTGCAATCTAATTGATTACAACAATGTTCCCCTTTTTGAACCGTCCATCTTAGCAATATTCATTTCAACCATTTATATCAGGAAAATATGTGGGCTGCAAAAAGTAGAAGCCGGGTTTTCCAATTTTGCAACCTGGAAATTTACCTTTTCTACTTCTACCTTTCCTCTTCCTCCCTTGTACTTCCACCCTTTTCCTCACGCATCGTTTCTATGTGTGGAATTTCTATGAACCGTTGGATCTTGCACTCCAAAAAATGAAAAGCAGAAGTTCTAAATCATTAAGACCAAATTTTTGTCTCTTCCGCTTTTCGACTTCTGCCATTTTTCTTCCCTCTTTTCCATGGATCGTAGATTTGTGCGTAACCTCTCCGAACCATCATATCTGGAGGATCGCGAATGCAGAACCCCAACCTTTCACTACCAAATTCTTATGTTTTCCACTTTCTGATCTCCTCCCTTTGTTATTTTTTGAGTCATTGATCTTTGGCAGAAACCTTATGGGCCATCAGATCTAGAACTGGGGGAAGTGGAAGTCGGGTTTTATCACTTTTAACACCCCAAAATTTCTTTTTACACCTTTCCGCTCCCTATTTTTCCTCAGAGGAAATTATTTTTGGCCTTTTATTTTTTGCGCTATGCATCTAAGACGTCCATTCCCTGTCGTCATTCAACTAGGGGTGTATTTCTTCATTTTCATTCATTTTCAAGGTAAAAAACATATTTTCTGAAGTATTTGGCATTTCGAATCTAGAATTGTCCCTTCAAACACATGTAGACCCTCATCAACAATATTTAGGGTCATATGATATGAAAAATTACAAACCTTATTCCTCCTTTCACTGTCCAAATCCCTAACCAATTGCTTAGCTAAAAAATGGTGCTAATAATGGGTTTCCTAGCTATCCTTCTTAAAAAAGGGTCCATCAATCCTTCTTGTATATGATGTGTGACCCATTATCCACATTCAGTAATGGTTTGGATAGTGCTCTGTGCTAAGAACCAATATTACTCTATTTGTAATTGGAGTTTTTATGCTAGTTTTTCATTTAATATACAATCACAATTTTGATGTGTATAAACATCTCTATAGTGAATTGATTTAATGGCAATTTAGTTGTAAATGATTGTTCATAATTTAGAACTTACCCCAACTATATGAATTGGTATTCCTTCTATGGTTTATAACATAACATCATTTTATCAATCGCATATGGAGACTCTTATATGAGTTTGTATGTTATTTACTTGGTTTTAGTCAATGCTTAGTAGTGTGACTCTGCCTAGTGGTGTTGATTGAGGGTTGTATGTTTGATATGTTTATGTTGTAAGTTGATAAACTTGAATCCCAATAGATGGCTTGGTTTTATTTTCAGATTTTAACCATGTTATTTAATCCCTGGTCAACATCATGAACCCAATGTGTATGTTTGATTTATTGTATGTTCTGGAAAATGTTAGTCTCTTCCTCCAATCGATAAATTATTTTAGTTGAGTTTGACATTGGGGGTTTTAACTTTTATGAGTTTATTTTTGGTCTATGCTAGCAACGTGACCCTATCATACTTTCCAGTAATTTTGTTTAGAATTCAGGTTGGATTCGGGCTTATCCCTGTTTGGGGTATTGTGATTTAATCCTCATTCTGTGACTTAATATCGACAATTTGTGATGTGATGGAGGGAACCCATTCTACAAGATTTAATCCTAGGCATATCATGTTGTTAAATAAAATCCTATACTCACTAGTTTGATTTGTAATGGGTGTCATGCTAGCTTTAATGGATAATAATCTTTCACTCATACTTTTCAGTATATGGAGAAAAAACTAGGGTTTGATCTATATGTGGATGTTGTAGTTAAATCGTTGAAATTTTAGCGAAAGTATAGCGATTGTATTTGTTTGATTAATGGTGAAAATACATATGGACAAATATGTTCTTATTTTGATGGTTTCTCCTTCAATCTTATAGAATCGTGTATGAGTTTTGATGTATGTTTAACAATTCTCGAAATCCCATGGCTTGTAGAATCTCATATTACTATTTCTTCTAGCTTGTAGGGAAAATTATATTTGAAATGGTTTTTTTAATTCTTATTTAATTCATTAATATGAGGTTTGTTCATATTTGAGTTAATGTTTTGTTTAGATAAATGTTTGGTTTTTATTTAATGATAAACAATTGATTCTATAAGAATCGATACTTGAGTTTGAATGTTATTATGATATAATGGTTTTGATCCATAAAGTATACATATATGACTATTACAAAACGAGAAATTAATGACTAAAATTCGGATATAAACGACTATTTTTGAGTTCGTGACAAATAGTAGCTAATTTTCACTATCTCATAGTTTGACTAACTTAGTCGTATTTCACTTAGTCATTAATAGCTTCACTCATTAGTCATTGATTTAGTCATGGATTTAGTCACTCATTTAGTCACTGATTGCAATAATTAATGACTAGATATATGACTAAATAAACTAATATATGATAACATATTAATTACTAAGCTAAATACGACTAAACATTAGTCACGCTATAAGATACGGAAAATTAGCTAGTAATAGTCGTACATATGCAGATTTAGTCACTTTTGTAGTCACAAATTTATGATAGGGCATTGAGGAATAGAACCACCAACCTCATGTTAGAATAGTAGATTCAAGCTAAACTAGTTAACCTATTTAAGAAACCAACAACATATCATACAAGATAAGAATAGGAAAAGAAAAGGGAAAGAGAACACCGATATACGTGGATCACCTTAATGGGTTACATCCATGGGAAGGTAGTCTTATGATTATCTCCAGAATGTCTCCTCCAATCTTACAAGAGATCAAAGCACAAATACCCCAAAGAATATAGATGATGTACAATAGTGTCACAATAGTACCACTACTACATCAAGAATACATGATTATGTAGAGACTCATTTGACCTTATTATATACTAAGAGATGGGGAGGAATTACTCCCACATAATGCATGTGGGATAATATAATTCTCCAAAATAACATCTTTTAAAACAAAACCATGGACAAATACTCTACATAAGTAAATACAGCACCATATACTATATGGGTTAAATGTATTACTCTTTTACATAATATTATAGACAACTTCCGACATAATACAAAGACATTATTACCTTCCAAGGAATATAATATATTCCAACACCTCCTGCCTATAATTAGGCAGGTTCTCTACCATTGAGCTAGAACCCTTTAAGCAGTTGTTATTACTTGATAATGATGATATTCAAACAAATTTTGCATCATTCAAGGATACAAAATAATGATTATCAAGTTACTATAGATCCATACTGGATTACCCTATACTAGTACTTCAAGTTCTTCTTGTACTTAATAAAAGCATTTGAAAGACTTGAAGGACTATACAAGGTAAGACATTATGTATCTTTAGTAACTTTCTAATCATTATTTTGTATGCTTGAACGATGCAAAATGCAAAAATCCAAAAAATTTATAGGAATGGTGAGCATGCGTCCAATGCTAAACTATCTAACAATTCATCAAGAGTCATGCCAAGATATCTAAATTTTACTGAAAAATTCATAAGTAACTTGAATATAGTGGTGGATTGTAATACTCCAAAAATTCGTAAAAATTTTCATATGACATTAAATGTTTGCAATTGTCACTACTGAGGAACATTTAATTGTTAACGGTTAACCTAAACTGGCTTAAACTATAACTAGTTCTTGTTAATTTCTAGTTCTGGATACTTAATTGTTTTCTTTCATAAATCATTGTTAAGGATTTGATTTAGCAGGTTATGATTTGTAACAACAAGAATTGAAACATCTGTTTAATTACTAAGTGCTAAGTTTGTGTTTATTGTTTTGTGAAGATATGAAGGAACTTCAGTTGAGAATGAGGATTACATAGTTTTTTAGGTATGAAGTGAAGTGATGCTCCTTTTACAGGTCTTTTACAGGTAAGACATTTTGTTACCAGTTTTCGGATTGAGATTATTACCTCAACTAGCATAAAATATAATGCTAGTAAATTTATTTCTTTTACAGCTTTGATCAAGTGAATGAGGTATCGTTGATCTGTGTATTTATGTTTTAATTAGTTTTTTGGTAACATAAGTGTCTAGTAAACTGAACATAATCTAGTTGTTCTTCCATTCACTTCAACCATAACTCATTCATCTAAATTTTATCAATCTATTATATGTTAGCTCTTGTATGTAATTTTAGTGAAAGAGAATTTGTATAGCAGATCCTTTTATACTTTATTACTTCATACCGAGGTGATTCAAGAGTATTTGTTTTCAACAATAAATGAGTTAAATAAAATTAGGAAAACCTATAATCTAGATAAAGTTAGTCATAAAGTACAATGACAGACATTCACAGATGGAAATAAAAATCTAGTGCATGAGACAGTTTACTAATTGTTCTGGTACTTACGAACTAGAGATGCAATCATACAAATTTAATATCTTCAAACTATAGTATTACTTCTTTTTGTGTAAGAATAAAAGGTAGTATTTTCTATAAAATCCATCTGATTTTACCTTTGTATTATCTTCATCTCATAAGGGAGATATACAAATATAAGTTTGATGCCTTTACTCATAAAATCAAGCTAAACTTTATCCTAAGTTTTCAAGCACACAAACACAAAAGATCAAGTCTTATACAAGGTCTTTTACAATGCTATGGTTTCTCCTAAATTGTTATTTATTACGAAAATAAAGTTGAATAATTCTTTCCATAAGTTTTTACCCATTTCTAATATTAAAAAGCATTAATATATACCTTAGTGTAATTACTACCTCCCTACAATATTAGTTAGGGTTATAATATATTGAATGTTATGAAAAGTCATTGTAACCATAGTTTTTATATAAAACGCTATTGTGTGCAGTATGCTCCAAAGAGGTCTCGAACTATAATACCAAAACCCACATTTCACAAATATATCCCAAGCCACGAGGTCGATGCTTGTTGGTTAGGTTTTGTTGACTTTTAGGTTCAATATAAAACTATTCTAAAACCCTAAAAAATCACATTTGCACCTATTGTTCTTTCTGTGGAAGTGGAGAGTAAGAGGCCCAGGCTCATGGCCGCATGGCCTTACTGTCAATCCCTTGAATCTGTATAAGCCTCCTTGCCATTTTGTTTTTCTTTGGTGTATGAGATTCATGTGGCCACTACCTTTTTTTCTGTGTGAAATCCCTCTATCGCCATTACCATTTCTTTGTAAATGCTAACCTTGTCATTACATTGACTCTACAAGTACTACCCTTCATGCACTGGTGCGGTGAGCGTGGACTTGATAATGTGAGCATAGTTCTTGACTCGTTATAGTGTGGTTTTGACTATTTATTTGAGTGTTCTTAAAGAGTATCGGGTTATCCATCTTCACTTCCCATTTTCTAGTGTGGGATTTGACTCTGCTTCATCGTGGTTTTTTGTTTCAGCTTGCACATTGCACAATGTGGTTTTGCTTGACATAGCTTCTTTGAAACTCGGTGTTCCCTTATATGTGGCTATGTTTTTTTAACAACACCACTACGACCGGGAATCCACTATTTGGTAAGCCAAGTAGTTTTAAAAAAATAGTAATATATCTCTTTTGCACCATTATTTGATATTTATTTTTATTAACTGTAAGAATTTAACATTTTGGGGTTTTTCTATTGTGTAGACTCTCGAATCGATGGCTCTGTGCTGAAGGAAACCACCAACAAGGATCCATGATGGTGTTCATTATTGTAAGACTTAGTCTCTCCTGAGGTTTCTCCTGGACTGGTTGTATGGTGTTTTTTCATTGATACTGTCCACTTGGTTATTGGGTTACTACTCGGCCATGGCTACATTATGATCTATTTGTTTTGGAAGGCCATGTGACCTAGACTGTGATGTATTAATAAGAAATATTTGAATCCCTAGTGGTTGTATCGTGATGGAATACTTTGGGAATTCACGGTCGTGACTTGATAAATACTTATGTTTCCTTCTTGGCCATAGTTTTGATTACAGAGTATGCTATTTTTTTCGATCAGGCTTTTAAGCCGTGACTTTGTTGGGAAAAGGCGATTAGGATGTAGCTGATATGATTGCAGTAGTGGTTAGGTTTTAGATGCTATTTATATTTTGAATAAGCTTGGAAGCTTACTATTTTGTAACTTTATATAAGTGGTAATATATATATATATATATATATATATATATATATATATATATACTGTGTTTTTAAAAAAATGATGGCATGCTATGAGATTTTTATCTGTTCTGGTTTATCTTCAATTCTTTTTAAATTAACCTAAACATAGTTATTGTTACTGCAATTGATATTTGTTTTGATTATGTTTAAAAGAGAAACAAAATGTTTAGACAGTTGGTTTTTAGAACATAATTTTATTTTTACTGTCGGTAAGCAATTACTTCAGCAAATAGATAGAGGAAAAGTTGAATATACAACCCAAGTCTTTACTGTATTTTCTAGGTTAGAATGTTTGAAAGGTCTTTACTTAATTTCTCTTAATTTGTAATTACTATACAGTTTTAATGTCTTTTCTTGTAGAAAATGTATTTAACTTTTTATATTTATCTATTAGATAATTGTGGTTATACAAATAAAGAAATGTATGCTTTAATTAGTTTATGGGTGAAACTAGATAATTCATCTACTAGTAAAAGAGGAGGTAATGATAGTTATATTTGACAGTTTCTTCAAAATAGGTTTTTATTTTTTTCATACCTTAATCACTTTTGAATTGTTATAGAGTTTAATATTTGATTATAATGTTATTCAAGTTACATTTTTACTTAGATTAATGATAAGTTTTCTAAATAATTTCTAACCTTATTTTACTATTTATTTAAGTTAATCCTACTTATTTATTTTATGTTTTTATAATGTCTTTTAGTTACTGTAATAATAGACTTATAGTAAATAATCTATCCATTGTGGAAATAAATACACAAACTAGGTATATATATTTTAAAATCTTTCCCACATACATATTTATCTATGTTATAACACTATACTCTGTCTAAGGAAACATCTGAAATATAAAGGAATAACATACTTATGATTAACTCTTATGAAATATGTAGAAGGTAAATTAACACATTCAAGCATACTTCTTTCGATTCTTATCAGAATTTAATCTAACATATTCTAATAGAGTACTACGTTTAAAAAGGTGTGGAAAAATACAGTTAGGTATTTTTTTAATCTATCTTGTAAAAGTGGATATTATTCTAATAATTTATCCTAATCTATATATAATACCACATTTGACTATATTTTCAGAGTAAAATATTTCATTAACTAATTCTAGTAACAGAAGAACAAAATCATAGCACCTTATTACTTAAATTCAATCCTTCTTGATCCTAAATATGCAATTAGAAGCTAGATAAATCATGTAGAACCTGGAAATGTAGAAGATGTTACAAGAGCTTAAGGAACCTGTTCCTCCCAACCAACTCCTAGATATAGCTAAACTGCAAATCTCAGGACCCGTGAGCTTGTATTTTGGTCCACCTGGTAGAAGTATTGGTTGAGAGATATAGTTTAGTAATCCTCTGCAATTCTACAAAGTATTCAGTAGTAAATCTATTCTGCTGCAGCACTATGAACTCAGCTTAGAATAGCTACACTAGTTCGAAAACTTCATCACTTTTCATTCAAAACAAACTTCTGCTAGTTCCCTCCATCAAAATTTCTTTTGCACTTCATTCACTTAGAAATGTTCACAAGTCAAGAATAAGGAGCCTCAGCTATCTTCAATGGGAAGTTTTATTAGCATGCCTAGGTCTTTTGGGCCAGTTTTCACTTAATGAGCCACCTGCTCTTGTTCCACTTTCTTGGGGAACATGACCAAAAAATAGGGAAGTTGCCTCTTACAACAGCTAGAAGTAGTTTGAGGATACTTGAAGGTGTCAATCTACTCTCAACCCAGCCTAATCGACCATCTGACCAGTAAACCACTCATTTAACAGCATCCTTAAGCTGTTGTATCATCTTTCATTTATTAATTAATAAAATATTCAGCAATTACATTCAATTATCCTTGACCCAACTTGCTCATTAATTACAAACTTTATAATAAAATATAACATAATGTTTGTTAAAACATAAAATGTTTTGCAATTTGGGGCATGTGACATAGACAGCCCCTTAAATTATAACATCGTCCTCGATGTTATTTATTCTTTGTCCTTAGAATTGCACTGGAACAGAATTGGATATGCAACCCGCATATGACTCTCCAATTCTCAGGTGGCTTCTTCTGGACTAAAGTGCTTCCATTGCACCTTCACCTGACCAATGTTGTAATTTTAAAGCAAGATCTCCCTCCTTTCGAGGATACAATCTCGTTCCACCATAAAATCCCCTTCGGGTTCCACCTACACATCATTCCAGTTTATAACATGAGTAGCATCATGTACATATTTTTTTAACATGGAAATATGAAAAGCATTATGAACCTTCAAATTTCATAGTAAAGCCAATTGATATGCCACCTGTCCTATTCTGGACAGTATCTTAAAAGGTCCACAATATTGGAGTGCTAAATTAGAAAAACTTCCTAATCTCAAGGAACTCTTTTTAGGCCTTACCTTTATAAAGACATGTTCACCCACCTGGAACTCTTTTTGAGTTTGTTTAAGATCTGCTTGATTTTTTTATCTGTCTTGCACAACTTTCAAGTTACCTTGCACCTATTTTACAATTAACTCCATCTCTTTTATTAGTTCAAGTCCTAATACTAACCTATCAACTATCTTACTCCATGAGATGGGGGTTTTGTACTTCCTGCCATACAAAATTTCAAGTGGACTATATCTTGTTGAAGCTTCATAGTGATTGTTGTAAGCAAAATCTACAAGGTGTAAGTAATCTTCCCATTTACCCAGATGTTCCTTGAGATACATTCTGAGCATATATTCCAACACTTGATTCAGTAATTTAGTCTATCCATCCATCTGGGGATAAAAATAGGTACTAAAATTTAAAGTCGTATTCAGACCTTTAAATAAATTGTTTTAGAAATTTCCCATAAACTTAGGGTCTCAGTCATAATTTATTACTTTCGGTATCCCATGTAAATGAAATCTTTGTTTCATGAATACATCAGCAATATTAGCATCCTTGTAAGTGTTTTTTATAGGTATAAAATGAGTTGATTTACTAAGTTTATCAACGACTACCATTATTGATTTATAGGTAGCTTCTAGCTAGGGATAGGTAATGGCTGTAGTAATTTGGCTCGATGATGGTGTTCAATATTAACTTGTTGACATTCAAAACACTTGGCAATGTATTCTGCCAGTTCATTCTTCATGTTTGGCCAAAAATAACCCTTCCGCAACATGGTTATAGTCTTCTGATAACTAGGATGTCTTGAGTAAGGAATTTTATGAATTTCATTTAAAATTAGTAACTTAATCTTAGGTAGATTAGGTATATATATCCTGTCTTTATATAGTAATAATCCTTTTTTAGTTAAATTTTCTATTACTTTTGCTTGCAATTTCTGATAGTTTTCATCTAAACCTACTCCTTCCTCTAGATGTTCTTTTAAATCTGTTTCATAAGTGATGATTGCTTCTACAAAACTTAGTTTTGTATTTTTCCTTAGAGCATCAGTAACCTTATTTTCTTTTCCCTTAATATGTTGGATTTCAAAATCGTACTCGCTAAGGAAAGCTAGCCACCTAGCTTTCCTTGCCTTTAAGTTAGGTTGATCCAACAATTTTTTTAATCCTTTATTCTCTATCATTAATATAAATTTTCTTCTAATTAAGTGATGGTGCCACATCTTCAAGGCATGTACTACAACATCTAACTCTAAATCATATGTTGCGTAATGTTTCTCATCCTTCTTAAGCTTCCTAGACTCATATGCAATTGCGTGCCCTTCTTGAGTTAAAAATCCACCTAGACCATCATTGCATGCGTCAATGCATACTATAAAGTCTTTATTAGGATCAACAATTCTTAAGATTGGTGCAGTAGTTAGTAGTGTTTTTAACTTTTAAAACATTCTTCACACTTTTGACTCCACTTGAATTTCTTCGCTTTCTTCTGCAAAGAAATTATGGGATTTAAAATTCTTGAAAACCCTTTAATGAATCTTCGATAATAGCCTGTAATCCCCATAAATGACCATATGTCAGTCACATCCTTTGGGACTTGCTATTCTTCAATTTTTTTATCTTTTCTGGATCAACTAAGATCCCTGCTTTAGTTTCTACATGTCCCAAGTACTGTATTTTATCCTCAAAGAAACCACACTTACTAAATTTAGCATAAAGCTAATGTTCTCGTAATTCTTGTAAAACATTTTTTTAATTCTCCTCATGTTCTTCTTTAGACTTGGAATAAATTAGAATGTCATCAATGAATACCACCATGAATTTATCAAGGTATTTATGGAACACATTATTCATTAAGCACATTAAGACAACCGGGGAATTAGTAAGCCCAAATGGCATAACAAAAAACTCTAGTGACCATATCTGGTCCTAAAAGCTGCTTTAAAGATGTCTTCATCTTTGATTCGGACCTAGTGATAACCAGATCATAAATCAATCTTTGAGAATACAGTTGCTCCACGTAGATGATCAAACAGGTCATCTATGTGGGGCAATGAATATCTATTTTTAATGGTCATTTTATTAAGTTGGCAGTAATCTATACATAAACGTAGAGTATCATCCTTCTTTTTAATGAAAATAACAGGTGCTTCCCAAGGAGACACACTGGTTCTGATATAATTCATATCAATAAGTTCTTTTAATTATGATTTTAATTCATTTAATTCCAATATATTCATCTGATAAGATGCTTTTGAGCTAGGCACTACACCAGGTATCAACTCAATATGGAAGTCTAACTCCCTCTTAGGAGGAAGTCCCGAAATTTCTTCAAGAAATACATCTGAATACCCCCTGAGGTTTGGAATATATTCTAGTTTTAGTTTATCTTCATTATTAGTATGTTCATTGTTAATTAAAGTTACAACAAAGTATTTACAACCCTTATGAACAACTCTCTTTAATTACAAAGCAGAGACCTGTCCGATAGCTATTTTCCTAGGGATTCCTCTTATGTTTAGTGTTTCTCCTTCATTATTTACATAAGTAAAAGTTTTATCGAAATAGTTCAAAACTACTCTATGTTGTTCTAACCAGTCCATACCAATTAACATATCATAAGAACCTAGAGGAAGTACATTAAGCTTCACAAAGGTTTCAAACTGATCCATGTTTACAATACAATCCTTTACAAAACTAATCACTTTTCTTTTTGCTCCAGTAGCTAGCTGAACTAACCATGAATTTGCAAACTCTTCTACTGATAACTTGCATTTTTCTACTAAATCAGGAGAACCATAACTTAATCTATCCCCTAAGTCAATTAAGATAAATATAGGTGTTTGATTTTTATCTTACCTTCTACTTCCATCATGGAAGTTTGATAATTCGCCTGCCTATTTTCTAGTGCTCCGATGATCTGTTAGATTTTTAACATTAAGCTAGCATTATATTAGGATATTTAACTGAGATACTAACAAGCACAACAATCAAATAAAAGAGACAATGAACACAGTGTTTTTCCTCTAGGAAACCATAAATGGAGAAAACCCCACAACTTCCTCAGAGATAGAATCAGCACCAAAAGTAAAACCCAAAATAGTAAGATGATCTCCTGACAGCAGTAGCCTCATTCTTTCTAGCCCCAGCAACTTCTTCTCCCTCAGCTATGTGCTACAACTGAATGTGAATGAGTGTGTGTTAAATAGAGAGACTCACTCTCTATTTATACTAATTCCCGACTTGACAATGACTCACTATGGCCGATTTCACTAGGTGAGACTAATAACCCTAGGGCCCTGAAACTGCGGGGACTTTAACCCTTGAACAATAGGAGGGTTACCCACATTGAATTGACATGACTTGTTTACATTATAAAAACTCCCGATCGAGACATCTGAGCATGACATGACTCAATTACATTACAAACACTTCCCAGAATAAACATAGGGGTACAATACAGAAGAAATACAAGTGAATACATTTCGAAGTTACAATTACATAAACACTCTCTCTTAACTAGGAAGGTATTCTCTTGACACAATTTATTAGAACAAGTATTCTTCTCTGTATCATCTATATCATCATCGAGTCCTCATCATCTTCAAGTCATCTTCATCTGGATCTGGATCATCACTATATCTGGATCATCATCAGTGGATCTGGATCATCACTTGATCTGGATCATCATCGTTGGATCTGGATCATCACTCGATATGAATCATCTCTGGTTCTGGAACATCTCTGCTGGATAATCATCACGGGTGCTATCTCTTGATTCTTCTTGTCATAGGAATTTCTACAGAGCCAGCCCTTTTTCATGTTGGTTGTAGGCCTAACCTCCATGTAGGTATTTTCCAGAACTTATATCTGACCCTAAGTCAGAATGGCCCACCCAACAATCATATATGATCATGTAGGAACCAATCCTATAATCACATTAGAAAGGCATGCCCAACACTCATAGATGACCATGTGGGAACACATCCAACAACCCTGTCAGAAAGGCCCAACACTCAAATCTGACAACCAATGCCAGAAAGGCCTAGCACTTACATTTGACCATGAGAGGAACCAATCCTCCATGCCGAAAGGGATCTGCACTTACATCTGATCATTGTAGGAACCAATCATACAATCGCCTCAGAATGACTCTGCACTTACATCTGATCACTATAGAAACCAATCCTACAATTTCCTCAGAATGGCTCTACACTCACATCTGACCATGTAGGAACCAATCCAACAGTCACATCAGAATGGACCTTAGTTGTAGACTGAGCTTTCCTGGTAACTGACTAGATGCCTCCATTCTAAGAATGGCATTCAACACTTATATCTGATCATGTAGGAACCAATCCTATAGTCACATCAAAATGGCTCAGTACTCACATCTGGCATGGAAGGAACCAATCCTTTCACCATGAAATAATGGCTCATCCCTTACATCTGACCATGTAAGGAGCCAATTCTCTAACCATGTCAGAATGGCTCATGGACTCATCCCTTCCCTTCGGAGGGAACCTTGATATGGAGAACACCAAGCTTCTCCCTGAAGTACTCAAACTTCACTCTAGCTAATGGCTTTGTCAACACATCATCTATGTGTTCATCCATCACAACATACTAAGGCTTCACTGCTCCCCTCTACACCATATCCCTAATATAGTGATACTTGATCTCGATATGCTTTGAATTTTTCATTGAACACCGAGTTCTTTGAAAACTTCACACAACTCTGGTTGTCACAATATATACAAGTAGCATCTAACTGGAGATCAAATAAATTAGATAGTAGCTTCCTCAGCCATACTACCTCACAACTAGCTGAACAAGCTGTGAGATACTCTGCTTCAGCTGTACTCAGTGCCACATAGGTTTGCTTCTTGCTAATCCAAGATATCACACATGATCCCATACTGAAGCAACACCATGAAGTGCTCTTCCTATCGATGGCATTTCCTGCCCAATCTGAATCAACATAACCCTCCAAGTTAATCTTTTGATTCGCCCATACTTGAGCCCATAATCAACTGTACCCCTCAGGTTCCTCAGAATATGCTTTGCAACAATCAAGTGAACAAGTCTCAGATCTGTCAGGAACTGGCTCAAGGTATTCACAGCAAAGAAAATATCTGGTCTTGTGTTCATTAGGTACATCAAGGACCCAATCATCTGGCGATACATTATAGCATCAACCGCTTCTGATGAAGTATCACTCAATATATTTAGGTTCAATTCCATAGGTGTGGTCATGGCCTTGCAGTCCATCATCGTGAACCTATTCAAGATCTCTACTGCATACTTCCCTTGTCCGAGGGAGATTCCATCCACATTCTGCCACACCTCCATGCCTAGAAAATAGTGCATCATACCCAAGTCCTTCATTTCAAACTCGACAACAATATTTTTGTTCATATCAACAATCAAACCATCCATACCTATTACAAATAGATCATCTATATGAAGAAGGAGCATCACTGGGTTGTTGTCTTCAACCTTGTAGTAAAGGATGGAATCTCCTTTGCTTTTGTTAAATCCCAAAGTAGATAGAAATCCATCAATTCTATCGTACCATGTCCTGGGTTCCTATTTCAAACCATACAGGGATTTTTTCAATCTACACACATGAGACTCCCTGTCATGTTTCTCAAAATCGAGTGGATTCTCTACATACACTTCCTCTTCCACTACACCATTCAAGAAAGCAGTCTTGACATCCATTTGGTGTATCTTCCATTTCATTACTGCAGCTAGAGCAAGTACTGATCTGATGGAAGTGTATCTAGCTACAGGTGCAAAGGTTTCTTCATAATCTATTCCTTCTTTCTGTGAGAAGCCACGAGCCACGAATCTTCCTTTATATTTCTCTATGCTACCATCTGCAGCATGCTTGATCTTGTAGATCCATTTGGAAGTTACAACAGACTTCCCTTCTGGTCTTAGGACAACATCCCAAACATCATTCTTCATGATTGATTGATACTCTTCGATCATAGCATCCTTCCTTTCTTTCCTTTCTGTAGCTTCTTCATAGTTGGAAGGTTCTTTATTGATAAAGTCACATAATAAAGATACATACCCGGAGCAAGACCTGGTCCTCTTTCTTTCTATGTGATTCTCTTCTGGAGCCCTATATTTTTCTGCACCTTCGATAGCTTCTCATACCCAAGCAATTTTCCTCTTATGAGGATTCTTGTCCTAAGGTGGATCTATAGGTTCTTGAGGTTCTTCAAATTCTTGATCTTCTTCTTGAGTTTCTTTGTTCATGGTTGTGTCATGAATTCTGGGTGCTTCTAATTCTTTAGGATATTCAGCAGGTCTCTTTCTGGATTTGTTGTAAGCTGAGTCTTCATCAAATGTTACATCCCTGCTAATGTCAATCTTCTTGAATCTTGGGAATTATATTATGTAATACTTTGAGCTTTCAGAGTATCCCACAAATATACCATTCTTTCCTGAAGGATCTAACTTTGTCCTCTTTTCTTTTGGAATGTGTATGTACACTGGACAGCCAAATATTCTGAGATGGATGAGTTCTGGTTTCTTGCCAGAAAATACTTCTTTAGGTGTCTTGTTCTTGAGTAATCTGTGTGGATTACGGTTCTGTACATACACCGCTATTCTGGTAGCTTCTGCCCATAGATGCATGGGAATATCTTGATCATGAAGCATTGATCTTGCAGCTTCCATGATAGTTCTATTCTTCCTTTCTGCAACCCCATTCTGTTGTGGATTATATGGAGTGGATAACTCCCTCTTAATCCCTGAATATTTGCATAAATATTTGAATTCATTTGATGTGAATTCTCCACCATTATCTGATCAAAAGGTCTTGATCTTCTTTTCAATGTGGTTCTCAATCAAGGCTTTGAATTCCTTGAACTTGCTGAAAAATTCATCTTTGTTCTTCATAAAGTATATCCATGTATTGCTAGAAAAATCATCAATAAAAGAAATATAGTATACATACCCACTTAAAGAACTGGATGACATTATACCACATACATCGGAGTGAATGATTTCCAAGATTCCTTTTGCTTTGCTTTCGCTACTTGGAAATGTCTTCTTTGTGTTCTTTCCTTTCGTACATCCTTTGCAGACTCCTTCATGTTTTGCTTGAATTTCTAGAAGACCTTCAACAGCTTTGCTTGCAAGTGGTAGTGCTCTGTAGTGCACATGTGCAAGCCTTCTATGCCAAAGTTCATTTGGCTCTACTATGTCATTGACCAAAACTTGTTCTGGATGGCCCTTCAATTTGTAGACTCCTCCTTCTTGTTCTCCAATTACTATTGCATCGTTAATAGTCTTTCCTCTTGGACACATGAGGACTTGTCCATCTACAAATTCAACCCTCATTCCTTCTGAATCCAGTGCCGATATGGAGAGAAGATTCTTCTTTAGTCCTAGTACAAACAATACATCCTTCATTTTCATAGACTTTCCATAGTCTAGCTTGTAGGAGGATTCACCACTACCTTTTATGGGATATTGGTAGTCATCCCCAAGTTTCACCTTATGGGGTGAATTATGATTGGATAGTTTCTGAAAGGATTCTTTGAATCCTTTCATGTGTTTGAAAGCCCCACTATCAATATGCCAATCTTTGCTTCCATGAGTAATAGTACCCGTGAGAGTGAAGATCAGAACATATTCTTCATCACTTGAAGAGTCTTCAATTTCTTATTTTAGTTTCTTCCTGGGAGGATCATCATCCTCAGCAGTGTGAGCATGATGTCTTCTTTTGGATTTCTTCTTCTTCTTGGATCCACTCTTATTCATGGGACAATTTCTAGCAAAGTGTCCTCTTTCATCACATGTATAACATCTAAGTTTGGATGGATCCCTTTTTACAAAATTATCTTTCTTATGAGAATGCTTACCTTGGTGATGATGATTTTCCCTTCTGACTTTCTTGGAGTGTACTATGAGAGCTTAATATTCACTTCCCATCTTTTCTTCTCGAGCTACTATTCGAGCTTCTTCTTGTGAGCATTCTTCCCACAGTCTACTGAACTTGATTAGCTTCTTCCTAGCACAGATTCCTTTGATGAAAGAATCCCATGACCTAGGGAGACCATTCAAGGTTGTCATCATAATTTCTACATTCTCCACTTATTCATCTACTGCTTCAAGTTGTTCTTTGATCTAAAAGACCCTTGTGAAGTATGATTGGATGGTCTCCTCATTCTGAATCTTTACATTCTTCAACTGGTTCCTTAGAGTCATCTTTCGGTTTATGTTCTTCCCTTCAAACAGTTTGGTTAGGGCACCAAACATAGCTTTAGGTTTCTTGAGGGAGGACACCTGTGGTATGAGGTGATCCTTGATTGAATCAGCAATAATCCTCTTTTCCATAACCAACTTCTTCTTATGTAAGGCCTTGGCCTCATCTTCCTATGGAACTGGAATCTCCTCATTGATGTAGGAGTCCAACTCATTTTCTTCCAGGACCAAGGAGATCCTATACTTCCAGTCTTGAAAGTTATCGGCTCCCTCAATATTTTCATCAAGCTTGGTATGATGAGACATCTTAACTAAGAACCTCAAATGGAAATACAAAATATTTTGATCTTACTAGGTCAAGATGTCGGATCTGGTTTTGGAGCTGAATTTCTGTAGTGCTGGTTCAGGAGCACATTAGGGTTTTACTTTCCTGGCATTTTGTCCAACCAAATGCTTTGATATTGATCTCTAAACTTTGATTTTGAGGAGGAGATCAGTCCAGGCCTGGGGTCACTCAAGAATTCCACTTTTGTGGAAAGCCCTAATTTCTAGCAGTAGTGTTGGGTCCAAAACTGAAAAAGCTTAGAATCAGATTCTGTTTTGACAAAAAGATGTTCCCTAGGGAGGAGAGTCAAACCAACTATATTTTTTCTGAAAATATGTGGAGAGAGATCCAAAAAGTAGGAATCCCTAGTTCCCGTAGCTGCACAATGTCTTCTTGTCAAGTTAGCTCTGATACCATGTTATATTTTTAACATTAAGCTAGCATTATATTAGGATCTTTAACTGAGATAATAACAAGCATAGAAATAAAATACAAGAGACAATGAACACAATATTTTTCCTTGGGGAATCCATAATTGGAGAAAACCCCGCAACTTCCTCAGAGATAAAATCATCACCAAAAGTAAAACCCAAAATAGTAAGATGATCTCCCGACAGCAGTAGCCTCTTTCATTCTAGCCCCAACAACTTATTCTCCCTCGGCTATGCACTACAACTAAGTGTGAGTGAGTGTGTGTTAAATAGAGAGACTCACTCTCTATTTATAGTAATTCTCGACTTGAAAATGACTCACTAGGGTGGACTTCACTAGGTGAGTCTAACAACCATAGGGCGCCGAAACTGCGGGGACTTTAACCCTTGAATAATAGGAGGGTTACCAACATTGACTTGACATGACTTGTTTACATTATAGAAACTCCCGATCAGAACATCGGGGCATGACATGACTCAATTACATTACAAACACTTCCCGAAATAAACATCGGGGTACAATACATAAGAAATACAAGTGAATGCATTCTGAAGTTACAGTTACATCAACATGATCCTAGGCATTGTCCTTCCTAAATAACCAACAGTCATCTCCTCCTGCACTGTATGTATGTTGCTGACAGTCTTCTTTCAGTTAGGGAAAAATGATGCATAATGAGGAACATTACATTCCCAACATTTTAGAGGTTCTTTATGTTCATTATTCTTAATGTAATTGTTGTGGTTATTAGTAGGTTCTTTAATTCTAGGACCATTTGGGTTTAACTGTGAACTACCTTTATTTCCATGGAAATTATTATTAGGAAAATTACATGTGTTATTATTCCTTAAAAATGCGGTTAGGTACGAAACCTTTCTTCTTCTGTTCAAAATTATTAGATCTTTTAGCCTTCCAGTTTTACATACTTTCCTTTTTGCGGTTCTGCTCATAGCAAAAATTCACCTTTCACATAGCCTTCGCTAAGTTTTTTGGATTATCATATTCAATTCTGTCTTTTATGTGAAAAGGTAAACAACTTAGAAACCTTTGAACCTTTGGCTTCTCATCCACAATGTAAGGCACATAACGTAGTAGACTTAAAAATTTACTGTTTAATTATTTCGTGTTCATTGTTGCTAGCTTTAGTTCATAAAATTCCTTATCTCGCTCTTCGTAGTACTGTTCTGACAAGAACTTCTTTTTAAATCATTTCTTAAAGGTACATCGGTTAATGTTCTTTTCCCTAATACCTTTTACTCGTTTTAGGTCCTGCTACCAAATATCTACCTTCCCAATTAGGTTGTAAATGGCCATTCTTACTTTTAGCTTATTAGAGTAATTGTAGATTTGAAAATACTTCTTCATCCGAGATAGCCATGATTCAGCCTCTTCTCCTTTCTTAGTTTCACCATTGAAAGTTGGTGGTTTTATTTTCTTACATTCTCCTAAAATTTATTCATAAGGCTTAAATTTTCTTTTTCTTGAATGATAATTATCTTCGCTACTATCACTATTGTACTGATAATTCTTCCTATGTGGATTGCCATAAATTTTAGAGGATGAACTACTTTCGATTTTAGAATGTTTATACTTTTTAATTTTGTGTTCGTAATCAAATCATGTTTGTTTATCTTTTTCTTCATTCTGAAATTTTTCCATCAAGGTCTGGTTCAGCTCCTCTTAAGCTCTCAAAATTCTTTCATTTTCCTTTTTGACTATCTCCATCTCAGTTCTTAATTATTTAATAGTTTGTAATAATTATGAAGAATTGTTAGTTATTTCGTTGTGAAATGGTTCTCTTATAGAATTACATTGTTCATTAAATGGGGACTTTTCATCTGCATATTCCTCGAGTCTTTCCATACCTACATTTTAGGTCAGAAAACATTTCTAGAAATAACATTTAAAAATAATAATAATTAGTATGCATGCATTTAATCTACTATTTATCTATGCAGGTTGAGCCTTATTCAGGTCTAGTGTCTGAACTTGTTCTCTGATACCACATGTAATACTCCAAAAATTCATAAAAATTTAAAAATTTTCATATGGCATTAAATGTTTGCAATCGTCACTACTAAGGAACATTTAACTGTTAATGGTTAACCTAAACAGGCTTAAACTATAACTGGTTCTTGTTAATTTCTAGTTCTGCATACCTAATTGTTTGCTTTCATAAATCATTGTTGAGGATTTAATTTAGAAGGTTATGATTTGGAACAACAGGAATTGAAACATCTATTTAATTACTAAGTGCTAAGTTTGTGTTTACTGGTTCGTGAAAATATGAAGGAACTTTAGTTGAGATGGAGGCTTACTTAGTTTTTTAGCTGATCCAGTGAAGTGATGCTTCTTTTATAGGTCTTTTACAGGTAAGACCTTTTGACACCAGTTTCCGGATCGGGATTATTATCTCCACTAGCATAAAATATAATGCTAGTAAATTTATTTATTTTACAACTTTGATCAATTGAATGAGGTATCGTTGATCTGTGTATTTATGTTTTAATAAGTTTTCTGGTAATGTACGTTTCTAGTAAACTGAACATAATCTAGTTGTTCTTCCATTCACTTCAACTATAACTCGTTCATCTAAATTTAATCAATCTATTATCAATTAGCTCCTGTATGTAATTTTAGTGAAAGGAAATTTGTATAGCAGATTCTTTTATAATTTATTACTTGATACCGAGGTGATTCAAGAGTATTTTTTTTCAATAATAAACAAGTTAAATAAACTCGGGAAAACCTAAAATCTAGATATAGTCATAAAGTAGAATGACTGAAATTCACACATGGAAATAAAAACCTGGTGCATAAGACATTTTACTAACTGTTCTAGTACTTACGAACTAGAGATGCAATCATACAAATTCAAAATCTTCAAACTATAGTATTACTGGTTTTTGTGTAAGAATAAAAGGATTATTTCCTATAAAATCTGTCCGATTTAACCTTCATATAATCTTCATCTCATAAGGAAGATATTCGAATCTAAGTTTGATACCTTGACTAACAAAATCAAGCTAAACATCATCCTAAGTTTGCAAGCGCACAAACATAAAAGATCAAGTCTTATACAAGGTATTTTACAATGCTATGGTTTCTCCTAAATTGTTGTTTATTATGCAAATAAAGTTGAAGAATTATTTGCATAAGTTTTTACCCATTTCTAAGATTAGAAAACAAGAATATATACCTTAGTGTTATTACTACCTCCCTACACTATTCATTAGGGTTATAATATATTGAATGCTATTAAAAGTGTTGTAACCATAGTTTTAATATAAAATGCTATTGTGTGCAGGATGCTCCAAAGAGGTCTCGAACTATAATACCAAAACCCACATTTCACAAATATATCCGAAGCCACGTGGTCGATGCTTGTTGGTTAGGTTTTTTTGACTTTGAGGTTCAATATAAAACTATTCTAAAACCCTAAAAAGTCGCATTTTCACCTATTGTTCTTTATGTGGCAGTGGAGAGTAAGAGCCGCAGGATCATGGCTGCATGGCATTACTATCACTCCCTTGAATATGTATAAGCCTCCTTTCCATTTAGTTTTTCTTCTATGTATGAGATTCATGTGGCCACTAACTTTCGTTCTATGTGGAAGCCCTCTGTCGCCGTTACCATTTCTCTGTAAACGCTACGCTTGTCGTTACCTTAACTCTCCAAGTACTACCCTTCATGCATTGGTGTGTGTTGGAGACATTTACCTTCATACTCACTCCTTCGGTCAAATTGGCCTAGTTAAACCACTATCCTAGGTTTAATTCACATCAGTGGAGCATTAATTACCATCATCCTAGT
>LPNX010269057.1:194473-207931 GCA_001517045.1 Pseudotsuga menziesii | reverse complement strand
CACTTCCATGCAAACATTCACCGGTGATTTTCCTTTGAATTCTGTGCAAAATTTACCAGTAATTGCTTCCGAAAGTGAGGATAAATTTGAATTTTCTTCCTCTAATGCTGCTGCTAGTGTGAAAATATGTGATACCTTGGATATTTTGGAAGAAATATCATATTATAAGAGTGACACATTCGCTTCCCATGATCTAGATCTTCCAGCAAATTCCTGCAGGATTGCATGCACCAAAATTCAGAATTTTGAAGAAGAAGAACACTGTGCATCTACCGTCTCGGTTGACCATAATTTTGGATCTGATATGAACCTTATTGGGTCTGATATGATCTTATTTGGATCTGATCTGATATTTCTTGGTTCAAAATTTCAGGTTCATAAACCTTCAGTACTGCTTGTAGCTGTTCTCATCAATGATGTGAAGAAACAAGTACCACAAGTCTCCTTCGAAACTGCTGCTGGGGATTTGATTTCATTTCATAGTTTTGGATCTGTTGTGAAATTATTTAGATCTGATTTACATTCTGATATGATATTATTTCATTCATTTTTTAAAATCCAAGAGCTTTCAGTCATGCTTGTAGCTGCTCTCACCAATTCCGGTGTGAAAAATCAAGTACCGCAGTTCTTCTTCAAATTTACTGATGGGGATTTGGTGTTAGTTTCCTCCTGTGAGGTTGCTGATATTTTATTTTGTGAATCATTAGATATTTCTGAAGCTATATAAGATTATGGAGCTCAAGCATTCACTCTCCAGAGTCCCAGGGATTCTCTACATTTGGTCACAAAATCATCTCCTCACAGAACTAGTAAAGAGGAAGACATTCTGCATCCGCATGGACACTTGCTCCTAAGATTTGGGGCTGATTTTACCAGTCATGGTTTGCTGTTCAAGGCTGCAACATATCAGTTTCTTGAGTGTTCCACACATGGTTCAAATCCTCAAGAACCTTTGCTCTCTCTTCAGATGATTTCAGTTGCTCTACATGGGTCCAGTTTTCACCGTGCAACTATTTATATTTCTGATCCAGTTGAGTGCATTGTTATTCTTCCAAAGTGGAAGATTCCTCCAGACATATTCACCAAGAGATTTTCAGAAAAGAAGTTCACTTAGCTCCATTCACTGTTGGGGGTGAGTTCATCAGGGTGATCCAGACTACTTTCAGTGTTCAGCTTGAGGGGGGGTTTTTTCCCACTGGGTTTTCCCTCTTTTCCTCACTTAGTTTGTTTTGAGCATTGTTTCAGTTGATTTATTGTATAGGGTGACCTATGGATTTTGTTTCCAGGGCCCTAGAATTTTATGCATCAATGTTTTCTAACTCTTCCTGAGTATAGCTTAAGGGGGGGTGTTGGAGACATTTACCTTCATACTCACTCCTTTGGTCAAATTGGCCTAGTTAAACCACTATCCTAGGTTTAATTGACATCAGTGGAGCATTAATTACCATCATCCTAGTCACTCCCACACCTACCTACAGTCAAGGAGGCTAACTTAGCCTTTCCTACAGTCAAGGAGGCTAACTAGAGCACTCCAGGGGTGATCTGTGTGACATTCATGCACCTAATTGCTAACTGGGGGTTACTTTCAGTTCAACCAATCAGTTACAGTCAGTTAAGGTGCCTCCATGCATTAAATATATTATTTAATTATTATTTAATGATTATTTAATATTAGTTTAATGAACTGGAGTGAACAAGGCGCCTTCACCAACTTCTGATGGTCAGTTCAGCTTCAGTTAACCTCATCAGGGTTTATTGGAGTCATGCAGTACTAGCACTTGATGATTGGATTGCTATGACATGTGTTTGATCTCCTTCAGTTGAGATTCAGTCATTTATTGCACTCCAACTTCAGTTAGGGTTTGGTGAGTCAATTAGGGTTTTGGTCAAGTGGTTAACTGAGTGAGATTGCATGGCAAAGAGTCAGTTAAGCTAGACTCACTCATTGAATTCGAATTGTCCCTTAGGTATTCGAATTCTTCATTGAGTTAAACCATTGCTCATGCATGGTATTGTAATCCTTTATTGTTCATATATACAGAGAGGAAACCTATTGGTATTCCAGTTATTTCCAATTCATGAGTATTTGTTAATTATTCTTTGATGATTTTGATTCCTAGTTCCTAGATCATGTGCAAGATATAATAGTGTGGTGAGCATGGATATTATACTATGAGCATGGTTCTTGACTCATTATAGTGTGGTATTGACTATTTATTTGAGTGTTCTTATCAATTTATCTGTCTTCACTACCCATTTTTTAGTGTGGGCTTTGACTCTGCTTCATGATGGTTTTTCATTTCGACTTACACATTATGCGTTGTGTTTTTTCTTGACAAAGATTCTTTGAAACATGTTGTTCCCTTATACATGGATAGGGTTTGTTCACAACACCACTATGGTTGGGAATCGACTCTTCGGTGAGCAAAGTAGTTTTAAAAAAATAGCAATATATCTCTTCTGCACCATTATTTGATCTTTATTTTTATTAGCTGTAAGAATTTAACGTTTTATGGGTTTTCTAGTGTGCAAACTCTCGAATCGATGGCTCTGTGCTGAAGGAAACCACCAATAGGGATCCATGATGGCATTCATCCTGGTAAGACTCGGTCTTACCTAATGTTTCTCTTGCACTGGTTGTATGGTATTTTTCATTGATACTGTCCACTTGGTTCTTGGGTTACTGCTCCGTTGTGGCTACATTATGAGTGGTTTGTTTTGGAAGGCCATGTGGCCGAGACTGTGATTTATTAATAAGAAATATTTGAATCACTAGCGGTTTTATCATGATGGAATACTTTGGGCCTTCATGGTCGTGACTTGATAAATACTTATGTGGCCTTATCGGCTGTATTTTTGATTACAGAGTATGTTATTTTTTTTCGGTTAGGCTTTTAAGCCGTGACTTTTTTTTTCCATTAGGATTTTAAGCCATGACTTTGTTGTAAAAAATCCATTAGGCCATAACTGATATGATTACAGTAATGGTTAGCGTTTATATGCTATTTATATTTTTAATAATCTTGGAAGATTACTATTTTGTAACTTTATGTTATCTCCCAAGATAATTTATTTTCGTATGAAGAATTAAATTCACCCAATGAGGAATATGAATGTCACTAACAGTTTTGAAATCCTCTATCTTTTATGCAAATTTCACAAAGTTGTAGCTTCGGTGTCTTGGGTGAGGATCAGAACATCTCATTATCCACTGAAAGATGGAAGATAAATAACAGGTGGAAGACCCCTTCAGCAGTAAGGAATATTGCTAAAAGTTTTACTGCCATCGGAACATTCTTAAATAGTGAGCAGAGAAGATAGTGGCTAAAAGTTCCACCACTATGGATAAGATAGTGGCTAAAAGTTCCGCCACTGCGGAGAATATAGTGGCTAAAAGTTTTTCCACTGTGGAGAATAGAGGGATTAAAATCTCCAATGGTAAGAAGTTTTGAGTTCTGATCGCTGACATTGCGGAGTCTTAGTTCACTGTGGAGCCACAACGGTTGAAGAAGAACAGACTAAGGCTTTTGATAAATGAAAAAGCTTCAGATAGCGTGACAATAGAAGATCATCAGCGATCGAAAGACATACAGACTATGGATCGACGAGTTCACAACAAAGCTCCTCTGCAGTGCTGGTGGCATAGAGGACTAAATCTCTGACTCCAACATCGTCAATCAAATTTTGGTAGTGGTAAATTTAGTTCGTTCCACCTCTGAAATAGTGGCAACGTTCTGGTCTAGGGCGCCGATGTGCTAGAAGACAAAACTTTTGATCAGCGACCACGGTAGTAAGGTAGAGAATCTGGCTGATTAAACATTGAGACTTGGAGCACCGAAACTATGGAAACACTGAGATTTGGAGCACTGAAACAGCGGTAGCGTTGAGAATTAGAGCGCTGACGAGCTAAAAGAAAAAGGCCCTGATCGACAACTGCAGTGACAAGACATAAAATCCAGTGGATTAAACAAGAAAAATCACTTCAGTTAAATGCCGATACACTGGTTGTTGCCAGCAATTTCATATTGAACCAGTAGTGGGGATGATCAGTGACCACTTCAGTCATTAAAAGATCGCTCAGTGAACTAGATATTGACAGTAGATAAACAAATAGTTAGCAAGGGTTTGAAGCCCTAATCTAGAAAAACTATCACTTTCAATTATTCTTTGGTGTAAACAGATCGGATTTTCAGGATCTGTAATTTTTGTAGAAGGCTATAAATCCCATGATTAATCTATTAATAAAGGTTTGACTCTGGGGATTTTTAAGCCTATTCCATTATCAAGCATCTCATCTGGTTTATTCTAAATATAAGCTATGTTGTTGTCATTTGTTCAGCCATCTCTTTCTTTACTATGTTTATTGCCTGAATGTGCATTTAGGTGATTTTCAGATTTATTAAAAAGCCGATAGCTGTCATCCTATTGGTTATTTAGTGATATTTTATTTATAAATACCATCCTTAGCAGGATTTAGCCATTTATATCCATGTGTTATGTGTGTAAGTCTGCCATCCTGGTGATTTATCCACCCCTGCACCTTTTTTGTCAAACTACTGAACAAGTTGTAACTAAAAGCCTTGTAAACAAGTGAGCTTCATGCATGTCTTAAGAGTGGGAGGTTATATAGGTTATCCGGCTTGATCCATATCATAAAACCCTAAAAAAACATTTTAATTTACCAGGCATCCTCGAGCTACAACCTAGAGGATTTTCTTGGAGTGATAATAAAGTGGCACCGTTGCCGGGGAGAGGAGATTGAAGCTCATCTTCCCTAGGAGACGACATAGATATGTGATTTGATGATAGAAA
The DNA here is from genome assembly GCA_001517045.1 of Pseudotsuga menziesii. Taxonomy (NCBI): domain Eukaryota; kingdom Viridiplantae; phylum Streptophyta; class Pinopsida; order Pinales; family Pinaceae; genus Pseudotsuga; species Pseudotsuga menziesii. The sequence goes on along the minus strand of LPNX010269057.1, from coordinate 203,119 downwards.
AAGCTTGGACATTATTATGGTTGTAATCATCTATCTGGAGACTCCATTGATCTAAGGTGGCCTCAAGAAGACCAAGTACTAGAGCAAACACAAAGGGGCCACCAGTAACACCCATTTCATATCCAGAAGAAATATTGACGAACGATACGACTTTACTAAGACAGACCAGCAGTGCTGCACAAAACGCTACATCAAGTATTTCAAGAAATCTTTCTGTTGTTATTTCTTCTGCTGAAACTTTTAATTCCCAGAAATTTTTAGATACATCAGAAAAATCTAGGGCTTGGTCATATTCAAGCACTGCTGCTTGTGAAGATCCAATCCATGGTGACTCCACTGGGATAAGTATACCACTACCTTCTCAACAAATATCCTCATCAGCACTGCCTTCCACATCCCTCTCAATACCCATTTCCAATATGGATACCCCTCAATTGTCCAAGATGGAAAGGATCCTGGTAGCTAGGTATGCACCCCTAATTTTTCCAAATCCTCTCGAAGCCATGCCTACCGGGGATTACCTCAAGTATATACCGAAGTTTACAGGGGAAGGGGATTTCACTATTGAAGAACATCTAGAGGATTTTTATAGCTATGCCGAAAATAAAAATATAGAACAAGAAGATGTATGGCCCATATTTTTTGTGCAAAGGCTAGATGGCCAGGGTATAAAATGGTTTAAAGAATTACTTGTTGGTTCAGTGGCAGGCATAGAGGCCCTAGATAACATTTTCCTAGAACATTGGGGAGAGAGGAGAGACCACCTCTACTATATCAAAGAATTCAGCAACCAAAAAAGAGAAAATGGGGAGTCTGTATCAAACTTTACCAAGAGGTTCAACAACATGTAGAGCAAGATCTCCACTAAGATTAAGCCCACTGGTACCTCAGCCATGATAACTTATGCTAATGCCTTTGACTATGACTTCTTCCTAATTCTAAGAGAAATGAGATCTGCCTCCTTATCACTCATGTAGTATGCTGCCCTAGAGGTAGAGTCAAACATTCTGGCATCTCAGAAGGTCAAAGGGAAGCTAGACAGGAGAAAGAAACCAACAGACTATAGTGGGGCTTCTGCATCAGAGAACAAGATTGAAAAAATGTCCAAACTTTTAGATAACCTGACTGCTGAAATATATAAATTGAAGGACCAATAACATCTTCCAGTGAGGGGTAAGGGGCCAAGTGACTTTGCTCCTTGAAACCCAAATTGTGTTCCTTATACAAGAGGAAACCCCCATGTTCAGATTCTCAGAAGGGAGATAAATCAAGGGGAAGAACAGAGGATAAGAGCTCCATTTCAAAATGTTGTATTAGAAGAAGGGACAGAATTCATTGAAGAAGAAGGAGAAGTTGAAGACAATATCCACTGCATGGAGGATGAGGTGGACTATTCTTTTTTTACACAGGTAGACTACGAATAAGCCCTGATTGATGACCAGATCACTAAAGAGGTTGTCTATCAAGATGATGGTCAGGGAGGTTACCAAATAAGGTCTACATTGGTTGCTCCACTCAAAAAGAATGTTGTACCCGTCAAGCAGCCTACTGCACCTGCTAGAAAGGTTGTTGTTTTACCAAAGAAAGTAGTTGTTCCATCCAAAGCATTGCATAAAATAGCACCTCCAACCACACCTGATCAAGTCCAAGTCAAACCTACAGCTCATGAGGTAAGGTTTCTAGATAGGATGCATTATTCCTTCAACCTTGAGTCTGAAATTCAAAAATTGAAAATCCCTTTCCCTTTAATTGAGTTGATGAATAATGATGCATTTAAAACCTCCATTATGAATTCCCTTCAGCCTAAGGTGCACATTGACACTGACTTTGTGAACCTGCAAGATGACAAGCCTGTTGTAACCCTAGGCCCCATGATCGAAGACCTAAAGGACTATTTCCTACCATTCTATATATCTGTGAACATCCATAATAGAATCCTCCATAATTGTCTTCTAGATTCAGGAGCCTCTCATAACTTAATGCCAAAGGCTGTGATGGATGAGATCGGCCTCAGCATTACCAAGCCCTACCATGATTTATTCTCCTTTGACTCTTGGAAGGTCAAGTTCTTGGGCCTCATCAAATACCTTGCTGTAAACTTAACTCAGCTTCCTTCAAAAAGCATAATGATGGACATTGTAGTGGCTGATATTCCTCCAAAATTCAGCCTTTTGTTGTCTTGGTCATGGAGCAAAAGATTGGGTGGAACCCTTCAGATGGATCTCATGTACGCCACCATTCCCATGTTTGGAGGGGAGACTAGGAGGCTATACAGGGAAAATCATCTAGCATACATCATAAGCAAGGAGAGTCGCTCAGTGAATCACTCGATCTATGACGTGGACTCCGATTACGGATCCTGCATTTTGCAAATAGATGATAATCAGCAGACATCAGTTCAGCTCACTGAGCCCACACGTCTGCAGCCCGAATAAGTCACAACAATGATCTGGACCATGTATTTTGATGGGGCTATCGCTCAAAGCTCAGCAGGCACGGGTGTCGTGTTGATCTCCCCATCTAAGGAAAACATTCACTTATCTTACAAGCTCAATTTCAAGACCACTAACAACGTAGCAGAATATGAAGCATTGCTGCTAGGAGTTAAAGTAGCTAAGGAGATGGGAATCATGTGCATGAATATTTTTGGGGACACAAACCTCATCATACAGCAAGTCAACAACACTTTCAAATGAAAAAGATCAGACCGAAGGCCTACAGGGACGAGGTATGGAAACTCGGAGACTCATTTATGTTTTTTGAACTATCATATAGTCCTAGGGATTTGAACCATCTGGTTGATTCCCTGGCCATATCTGCAAGTCTGTTTGTTCCTCCTTTACCCCCTAGACTCATCTATGATGTTCAATTCAAGCACAGACCCTCTCTGCGAGACAATGTAAAATTTTAGAGGGTGTTTGAAAAGGATGGGGAGCTTAGTAAATTATTTTAGTTAGTGGATGAATTCTCTGACATACACATAGACCAAGAAAACCTTAACCTGGAGGAATCCAAGTAGCTCAAGTTAAAAGATAAAGTGACTGAGCACAATATTGTCCAATTGCCTAGCAACTACATACCCCGAGGTCTAGTACCACTGGAAGAACTGTTTGATCACAATGACATCCCATTCAAGCCTACAAAAGGGAGCTAGATCCTGCTGTCCAAGAGCACAACATAGGAAGCTAGAGCCATCCAAAACTAATAAATCTATCCATTGGGATGAATGTTGAACAGAAGTATGAATATTGCAGCTTAATAAAAGAGTTTGCTGTTTTCTTTGCATGGGAGTATAGTGACCTAAAAGCATATGACACCAACATCATCCAGCACAAGATTCCTTTGGAGAAGAACACCATTCCTTTCAAATAGAAGCTGAGACCCATCAGCCCTCTTCTATTACCAGTGATTGAAAAATACATCCACAAAATCCTCAAAGCCAAGATCATAATCCCCATCAGGTATTCCCAGTGGATTGCAAATCTAGTAGTGGTAAGAAAGAAAAATGGAGAAATCAGGTTGTGTGTGGATTTTACAAACCTGAACAAATGTTCCAAAAAAGACAACTATCCACTGTCTAAGATGGGAACATCTGCTATAGAGAGTCTTGGGGGCCAGGTTCATGTCCTTCCTTGATGGCTTCTCTGGATACAACCAAGTGGCTGTGCACCCATATTACCAAGAGAAGACTGCCTTTACCACCCCCTGGGGCACCTTCATGTATGCTAAAATGCCATTTGGGCTAATGAACGTTGTGGCCACTTTTCAAAGACCTATGGACCTCGATTTTGTAGGGGTAAAAGATAAATATGTGCTGATATATTTGGATGACTTAATATTTTACTCTCACAGCCATCATGACCACTTGCAGCATTTGAGAAAGGTATTTCTGAAGTGCAGAAGGTATGAAATATCACTGAACCCCAGGAAGTCCCAGTTTGCACTCAATGAAGGAAATATCCTAGGCCACATAGTCTCAGATGAAGGTGTAAAGATCGATCCAGTAAGAGTGGAGGTAATTCAGCATCTGTCAATACCAAGGTCAAAAAGAGACATTCAGTCCTTTTTAGGCAAGATAAAATTTGTCAGAAGATTCATTCCAAATTTCTCCGAGTTGATAAAGCATATAACAGTCATGCTAGAAAAGGATGCAGAAATCAAGTGGACCAACCAGGAAAAAAATCTATTTTGAATACATTAAGAAAGCCATCATGGAGGCCCCAACCCTTATTAGTCCCGACTACACCAAGGGTTTTTACATTTTCTCTTTTGCATCTTATGACATGGTGGCAACTGTACTATTACAAAATAATGATGAAGGTCTTGATCATCCAATTGATTTATTTAGCCAAATACTAAGAGGTGTTGAGCTGAAGTATGACCCAATTGAGAAGTAGGCTTATGCCATCATAAAATATTTTAAAAAATTCAAAATCTAAATTTTCCATGCAAAGGTCATTGTGTATGTCCCTTCAGCTGCTATGAAGGATGTTTTGACTCAGCCTAACATTAATGGGAAGAGAGCTAAGTGGATTTACAAACTCATTGAGTTTGATGTAGAGGTGAAACTCACCAAGATGGTAAAGGGATTAGGTCTGGCCAAACTCATGGCCAAAGAAAACTGTGAACTGATGGGAATAAATTTCACATGTGTTAGATCAACAAAGGTGTAGACTATGGTAGCAGCTAAAACAAAAATAAATCAAGATCAGGATAACAGACCACCAATAGCTAAGAACATATCTTCATGTGAGTGGTACTCAGGTATTATTCAATTTATGCTTAAATTATAAGTTTCTCCTGATCTCACTCCTAACCAAGCATGAGCCCTTAAGTTGAAATCTGTTAAGTTTTGCATAATTGACAAACTGCTGTACTGGAGGGATCAGTCTCAGATTTTGTTAAGGTGTATAGATAAAGAGGAAGCAGAGCAGGTCATGCATCACTTTCATTCTAGTGCATGTGGAGGCCACCACTACTAGAAAACCACATCCCACAAGATCTTAAAAGTAGGATACTATTGGACATCCCTCTTTGTGGATGTATGCACTTTTGTAAGGGCCTGTGACCAATGTCAAATATTTATAGGGAAGCAGCAGCTGGAGTCCTTGCCCCTTAGGTCTGTTACAGTGAATGGTCCTTTCCAGCAATGGGGTCTGGATTTCATAGGTGAAATAAATCCATCTTCCGGTGGATAGCGTAAATGGATCTTAGTAGCCACTGACTACTTTACCAAATGGATAGAAGCAGTACCCACCAAAAATGCCACTCACCAAGTCATCATGAGATTTTTATATGAGAACATCTCCAGCAGGTTTGGTTTCCAAGTAAGGTTAGTGACTGATAATGCACCAACTTTTAAGGCTGGGGCATTAGTTAAAATGTGTGAATCAATGGGTATCCAACTGGTGCATTCCACATCCTATTACCCCCAAGGAAATGGCCTGGCTGAGTCATCCAACAAAAGCTTAGTCAAAATCATCAGGAAACTGCTAGAGACAAATCAGAAAAGCTAAGATTCAAAACTTAAGTTTGCTTTATGGGCTGATATGGTAATAGACAAAAGATCCATAGGGACTTCTCCATTCAAGTTAGTTTATGGCATTGAGGTCATCTTTCCTATCCAACTCATCCTTCCAGTGGAAAAGTTCTTTCAGGAAGAGGAAGATGAACTAAATGATATGATGAGAAGGATGATGGATTTGGTGGAGTTACAGCAGATCAGGAAGCAAGTTGTAGGAAAATCAGAGGCTCGACAACAGAGGATAAAGGGCATTTTTGACAAAAGAGCAAATCCAAAAAACTTCCAGGTCGGAGATTGGGTCCTCAAGTGGGATGCTGTCAAATATGACAAGGGGAAACATGGAACATTTGACTCTTTATGGATTGGACCTTTTTTAATAGACCAGGTATATAAGAATAACACCTTTAAATTGTAGAATCTGGAAGGTGAAGAGGTATTCGATGGCCCAGTAAATGGGTGGTTCCTAAAACTCTATTTTATTTGAGGATCTGAGGCCTTATGATTGTAAATTAGTAGATATTAGGTTGTTTTGCTTTCAGAATAAGACTCCATGCCCAATGGAGTAATAAAGAATAGTGTTAAGTTACTTAGCTACTTTTAGGGAAAGGCATTTTGGTCTGGGGTTCTTGGGACCTCACTAGGAGGTTCCCATCCCCAAGTAGGAGCCAGATGTTATCTCCCAAGGTAATTTATTTTCATATGAAGAATTTAATTCATGCAATGAGGAATATGAATGTCACTAACAGTTTTGAAAGCCTCTATTTTTTATGCAAATTTCACAAAGTTGTAGCTTCGGTGGCTTGGGTGAGGATCAAAACATCTCATTAGCCACGAAAAGATGGAAGATAAATAACAGGTGGAAGACCCCTTCGGTGGTAAGGCGTATTGATAAAATTTTTACTGCCATCGAAACATTCTTAAACAGTGAGTGGAGAAGATAGTGGCTAAAAGTTTCGCCACTGTGGAGAAGATAGTGGCTAAAAATTTCACCATTGTGGAGAATAAAGGGATTAAAAGCTCCAATGGTAAGAAGTTTTGAGTTTCGATCACCGACATTGCGAAGTCTTAGTTCACTGTGGAGCCATAATGGTGGAATAAGAACAAACTAAGGCTTCGGCTAAATGAAAAAGATTCCAATAGTGCGATAATAGAAGATCATCAGCGATTGAAAGACATACAGACTACGAATCGGTGAGTTCACAACAAAGCTCCTCCTCAGTGTCGGCGGAACAGAGGACTAAAGATCTAATTCCAACATCATCAATCAAATTTTGGTAGCAGTAAATTTAGTTCGTTCCACCTCCTAAACATCGACAATGTTGCGGTCGAGGGCATCGATGTGGTAGAAGACAGAACTTCCGATCAGTGACCGCGGCGGTAAGGTAGAGAATCTATCAGATTAACATTGAGACTTGGAGCATCGAAACTATGGAAACACTAAGATTTGGAGCGTCAAAACAGCAGTAGCATTGAGAATCGGAGCACTGATGAGCTAAAAGAAAAATCCCTCCATCGACGACTGTTGCGACAAGATAGAAAATTCGGTACATAGCCAAGACTGATGAGTTAAACGCCGGTACACTGGCTATTAGTGGCAATTTCATACTAAACCAGTAGTGGGAATGATCAGTGACCACTTCAGTCATTAAAATATTGCTCAGTGAACTAGATCTTCATAGTAGATAAACAAATAGTTAGCGACGGTTTGAAGCCCTAATCTAGAAAAACTATCACTTTCAATTATTTTTTGGTGTAAACAGATTTGATTTTCAGGATCTATAATTTTTGTAGAAGGCTATAAAGCCCATGATTAATTTATTAATAAAGGTTTGACTACGGGGATTTGTAAGCCTATTCCATTATCAAGCGTCTTATCTGGTTTATTCTAAATATAAGCTCTTTTGTTGTGATTTGTTCATCCATCTCTTTCTTTATTGTGTTTATTGCCTGAATGTCCATTCAGGTCATTTTCAGATTTATTAAAAAGGCAATACCTGTCATCCTATTGGTTATTTAGTGATATTTTATTGATAAATACCATCCTCAGTAGGATTTAGCCATTTATATGCATGTGTTATGTGTGTAAGTCTGTCATCCTAGTGAGTTCTCCACCCCTGCACCTTTTTTTTCAAACTACTGAACACGTTGTAACTAAAAGCCTTGTAAACGAGTGAGCTTCATGCATGTCTTGAGATTGAGAGTTTATACAGGTTATATGGCTTGATCCATATCATAAAACCCTAAAAAACATTTTAAGTTACCAGGCATCCTCGAGCTACAACCTAGAGGAGTTTCCTGGAGTGATAACACTTTATATAATTGATAATATATAAACTATGTCTTTAAGAAAGAGATGGCATGCTATGAGATTTTTATATGTTTTGGTTTATCTTCAATTCTTTTTAGATTAACCTAAATAGAGTTATTGTTACTGCAATTGGTATTTTTTTTATTATGTTTAAAACAAAAACAAAATGGTCAGACAGTTGGTTTTTAGAATATAACTTGATTTTTACTGTGAGTAAACAATTACTTTAGTAAATAGATAGAGGAAAAGTTGAATATACGACCTAAGTATTTACTGTTACCACTAACAGCGGCTAACCTATAGCCTACAACACCTAGACACCCCCACACACATCCACATGTCACATCCACATGTATCCCCTTACCATTAACACCCCCTCCCTTATATCACTCCCTAACCAATCCAACTACCTATAACCCCCACCATTCTACTAGATCCCCTCTACAAAACCTAGACACCACCACATGAATCTAATACCCCCCCACTTGTAAAATCCTGACACACCCCTTCCTCTATCTCTCTCACACACACATACACACATGCCCACAAGTCACCCCATACCACTAAGGACCCCCCCTCCACTCTATCTTTGTCTCACACACACACACATCCCTATGTCTCCCCTTACCACTAACACCCCCTAACCTATAACCTACAATGCCTAGACACCCCCATACACAAACACATGTCACATCCATAGGTCACATCCATAAGTCTCCCCTTACTACTACCACCACCTTCCCTTATATCACTCGCCAACCAATACAACTACCTCTAACCCCCGCCCCCCTACTACATCCCATGTATAACACAT
>LPNX010269057.1:174647-194227 GCA_001517045.1 Pseudotsuga menziesii | reverse complement strand
ATCCTGACACACCCCTTCCTCTCTCTCTCTCAGACACACATCCACAGGTCACCCCATACCAATAAGGACCCCCCCTCCACTCTATCCTTGTCTCTCTCTCACTTAAAATAGGAGTGATATTTTTACAAGGTAAACCATAAAACAGGTTTTCGAAAATAGGAGTGCGTTTTTGCAAGGTAAAACAAAAGCACATTTTTGCAAGGTAAAACAAGAGTGCATTTTTGCAAGGTGAAATAGGAGCGTGTTTTTGTAAGGTAAAACAAGAGCATGTTTTTGTGGACTATCCTAATTGGCATGCATGCTTGCAGCCTTGGGACTAGGCTTGGTAACATCACAATTTCTTGGGATGATTTCTATTTTATGTATCAAGAGTGATTGAATTCACTCTAGCATTACATCTAAAAGGTCCCTGAACTTTGTGCACTCACCCTACTGCTTAAGTGAAGAAGCATGCTTGTAAATATCTACAAGCCATCTTGAGAAAAATGGATTTGTTACTTGAATTTCTATCATTTTAGTTTTCCAATTTGTTATCTGTTTGTAAGCATATAATTTTTTCTAAGCATACTATATATTCATACTAGATTATTCCTTGGTCAAGAAGAATGGGTATTATTTATAGTAATAAGCATAATAGAAATGTTGCTTAACCATATTTAAAATCCAATTTAGACTAGGAATAAGTCCAAATTTAATGAAATCAACGTGTAAGAGTATTGTGAGTTATCCTCATTGTTTAATGTTTGTGAATGAGTTCAAAGCTGAAATAACTAAGACACTTCTCCCTAATGGCTCTTTCCACCAATTCAAGCATAAACCCAAATAAAAATAATCAGATTAAGCATTTAAAGATTGTTATGTTAGTTTGTTGAATAATTTGTCTAAATTCATAATAAGATGTATTTGATTTAAAGGATATTTGATATTTTTACATGGATTTCTCCTTGTCTTGGGACTTGAGTGGTTCTAAGGATTGCTAATTTAAGAAGACTATTGGACATTGAGTGTGAGTAGGTAAACCTAATAGCCATTTTGATAGTCTTGAAATATTCACAACAAATTGTACCCTTAATAAATTTTTTGGCATTGAGATTTAGACATTTAAAAAACCATTATTTTGAGCCCTATTTTTAATTTTCCCTAATCATTATTGTTCTAAGGTTGTATATTTGACATTTTTTATCTCATTGCTACATTATTTAATAAACATGTGCATAAAACTTACTACAAATGTTTCTGATAATGGTATCTTGGTAAGGGTTTCATAGTTGTAAATGTCCACCTTTTGGTGTTGACTTCGATAAATGAAATGAAACAATATGGTTCCATAGTCACAAACATACACCCTTTGAATATATTTATGATGAATGAAATGTAATAGTGTGTTCTAATATTGTATAAAACGGAAATAGGAGGTTTGGGTATTGTTGACTCTCATAGACCATAATAGAAAGGGATTTTACTCCTCACAAAATATTCCAAGCGTTGTTCCATGTTCGTCATACAATAACAATAAATTTTATGGTGGACACTAGAACATGAACAAGGGAGATGGGTACCATTCTATATTTTCATGTAATATAATGAATATATTGAATCTTTAAACATGATGAAGGAACGAAACATAATATCTAAAGGCCCTACAACTCTAGTTTAATTATTTTAAGGACAATGATCCATCCAATTAAACCATAGGTTTTGTTGAAGAGATTCCCTTACAACCTTAACATATTATGCTACACCACCTTCAAGTTAGGTATAGGTGAGAGAAAAAATAATTAGGATTATGGTTGAATTCCATAATGAATACATTCAACTACTGGAACTAAAGCATAGGGTGCAAATATTTTATTATAGGGCTTAAGGCACATAAGAAATATCTTGAACTATATCCATGCATGACCTATTTGTGTGGTATTAATGGATATTTTATTTTTTATATTGCACGCATCAAAAGGTATTAAGAATAAAATATTGGTTATAAAATTACAACCTTAAATGGTACTTACGATCTATAGTAACGTTCTATGCATGTAACACCGTGGTTTTGACCACATGGTATTGAAAGTGTACATGATGTAGATATTGTATTTAAATCATGGCAAGGATCTCAAGGCCAAGGCCCTGCCATTGATTTGGTGTTTTTTGTATAGGTGATCAAGGTTGATACCTATGGTTATAGTGATGGTCAAGCACAACACATTTTGGAATATCATGTAAATATACAATTTAATAAAATAAAGCAACTAGTTATGCACTGCAATGTGAAAGAGATGGGGGCATCGTTTCATGAGGAGTAGGGAAGGCAATTAGTCAAACTCCTAATCCAATAGGGTGACACCAGATGTCAATGGGGGAACCCATAAAACCTTAGCTACCTTTATGTACTCTATCCTCAATCATTCAATTCTTCCAGAACAGGGGTTGAGGTAGTTAATGCCTTGGGAAGAGCAAGGCATGGCCATCGATTTCATGGCTGAGCTTGTCTGCATATTTCAATATGGGAAGTTGTGTTCTTTATTCTAAAGCAAGGAATCATGTGATGTGTTCCATTCCATCTTTATTCATTAGATGGGAAGTTTTTGTTGTTCCTCAGTGTTCATTGTTTGTCATTCCAATCATTATGATCTTTCATTCATAGTTTTTTCACTATCTGGACACGCAGAGTGTTTCTACCTGTATTTTTCTTGTCAAGACCCTGGTTGATGGGTTTCATTGTTATCCTAAAATCCAGAGTGGTGCAAGACTCTATTCCTCTGTGTTACAGAGTGAATCCCTTTGTTTTTTTTCCCTATGGTTTGTTGTGATGTGCACCTTGGTTTGGGTATGAAATGTATGCAAGACTTAGGAGTGGAAGAGACACCGAATGGTCTTGATAAACCTAGTGCAGAGAGGAAACTAATGAAATGATAAGAGTGGCTACTTAATCTTCACTGCTTTCCCTGAAGAGCACTGGAAGGGAATTCATAGCCCAAGGGATTGTGTAGTAGAGAAGGGGATGCTTCCTTATCTTGCGGTGTAGATAATGTCAATGCCAAGCTAGATAAATATTGTGGAGGTGTCCCTAGCTCTTGAATGAGACACTAGATTTTCCATTATTCATTTCCACTTCCTTATCATCTTGTTAACCCCAAAGGATGTTTACCTGGATAACAACCTGTGAAACCCAACTATATATTGTCTAGGCTGCGAATCCTGTGAAAACCAATGGGATATTGGTTTTCCTGAGTATCCTCATAAACCCAACTAGTAGTTGTCTTGGCTGTGTCTTGTTGTGAATTTTGGCCTTGTGTGTAGTCCTTGGATGGAAAACCTGATAAACCCAACTAGATGTCTTGGATGAATAGCCTGTGAAACCCAGTAGTGAGATGGCTTGGTTGAGATCCTGGTAAGTCAATCTGTTAGTTGGATTGGATGGTCCTTAATGTGACTGTTGGTTTGTCTGGGTACAGTATATGAAACCCAACTGTTAGTTGTCTTGGTTGAATAGCCTATGAAACCCAACAGTGAGATGGCTTGGCTATGTAAACTATGAAACCCATCTTTTTGGATTGTTTCCTATAGCCTGATAAACCGAACTGACAGTTGGCTTGGCTGGAAAATTTGTGAAACCCAACTGTGTGTTGGCTTGATTGTGTATGATATGATATGGTTGTGTGTGAGTCTGATGTTCCATATTTCCTTGTGAAAGTCATGCCCATCTTGGGGGTGGCAGCTGCGTTGAGAGAATAATGAACACAAATGGCCTATGGTTGGGTGAAACATTGCAACGACATATCTAGTTGCGAGAGAGCTTCATCTTCAAGATAAGTATTCTCTATTATTTTTATTTATGTGATGTATTTATTTATGAATATGTTGAATATGATGAATGCTTGTTAACGAGTTCAATAGAGTTTAATGTTGTTGATTGTTCCTGCATTTGCATCTATATATGACTTGTATGTTTCAATGCATCATTTATTATGATCATGGAGGCTACAAGCCTAGTTATAGAGTCAGAAGGAATCTTACTTAAGTGTTTTTACACCTGGAATCTTACTTAAGAGAAGTTGAAACAAAGCAGGATGTTGATTTTCGACACCCCAGGATCCGCTTGCGGAAGGAGGAATGGGGAAGGTGGAAAATAGGAAAGATACAAGGAAGAATGTTGGATTTTTTATTCTCAAAATTTTCCAATGGAAGGAAGAATTCAGAAGTATAAAAAGAGCCATAAATTCTAAGGCAAAAGTGTATTTTCCGCACCCTGAAATCCTCCTGTGGAAGGCAGAAGGCGAAAGGCAAAAAATGGGAAAAAGGTTAAGGTAAAATGTTCATTTTTTGATTCTCGAGTTCTGCACTGGAGGGAGGAAAGGTGGAATGCGAAAGGTCAAAACGTGGATAAAGTATTTCGTCAAAAGTTATGTTTCTAATTTCTGAGTTCCGAAGGAAGAAGGCAGAAAGGGGAATGCAGAAGATAGAGTGCGGAAAGGATAGTTTCAGTGCAAAAAAGGCATTTTTGGTCATAGAATGGATCTATAAAGGGAGGAACTACTACTACATTAGGATTTATTCTTAAGAATGAATGTTGAAGAGTGTTTTCATAGCCATGCCTTGTGTTTAAAAAAAAAAACCATAGTTCTTTAAGAAATTTGTTAATTTTGCATGATAATCAGGGTATGGGTACATGAAATTATGGTATTGGAGAGTTTGGTTCATTACATTGTGGTATCATAGCCATTGGTTACACCATTGGGCTTATATAGTGAATAGTTTTCAAAGCTATTGGTTCAACGGTAAGTGGTTTTTGAAGTTTGATATTGTCTAATAATGTGTGTTTATTTACACATTTTTGTAGAGTCATAGTGTAGATTGGAAAATTTGGGTTGTGCCTCAGTCATGAGAACCTACAGAATGGAAGATGCCCAGTATCCCTATGGGAACGGGGCATATGCCATCAGGGAAAACGTCCAAGTTGGAAATGCTGAAACAACATCTAATTGAAGAAGATATCATGATACTCCCCCATATTTTGCAGCCACCATGAGAATCCTAAGGGTGGAGATGCAAAGTTACAGAGAAGACAATGAAACAATGATTAAAGCTCACGAAGAGAAGAATCAGTTGAATGCAGCCATGTTGTAGATTTTGAAAAATATCCAGAGGTGGATGAACTATGGGCATTGAGAAGTACATCCAAAAGGAAGTAAGGGCAGCGCCAGAAGCAGAAAAAGGTATTCTAGTGGATGATCTAACTCTAAGGGATCCAATGGGGGTTCAATCTCTTCATCTCATAGAGATAAGAGGAAGAGGCATTACTAGAACAGTTCATGTGATGAATTTAATAAAACAAGGCCACCTACCTTTAATGGTGAGGTAAATACTGTTCAAGCATTTGAAGCTTTGATTATTGGGATAAAGAAACATTTTCAAGTCCAAGACTGCTATGTAAATATAAAGGAAAGGGTATCCATATTCAATCTGAGTGGAAGATAATTTATTTGGTGGGAGCACCTTAGGAAGGTGAAGAAGATAAATGATAGAAAGATCATGTTGAAATAGTTCAAGAAGTATTTCAAGTAGAAGTACCTCTGTGACAGGTACAATGATGATAAGATTAAAGAGTTCCATGGGATGAAATTGGAACAACTAACCATGGAAGAGTATGCAAACAAGTTCTTGGAACTGTTGATGTATGTTGACTACATCAAGGATGATAAAGTTAAAATCCAATGTTTTCTTAGTGGATTACCTCAGTCTTACAAAGACAGGATTGAATTGGTGAACCTAGAACTCTAGAAGAGGCTATCAGGAAGGGTAAGTATTGCTATGATCATAACAAAAGAAAACTTGATATCCATAAGGCATGGAAGGACAATAAAAATGAAAAGTTTGACCAAAGAAAGAAAGGTTTCACATTAGAGGAAATTTCAACTCAAAATGAGCCTCCTAAAAAAAATTAATAAAATAATAGTTAAAATAATAAAATAATATTTATTAATTTTGGAGGAAGAAAATAAAAAGATTACCTTTTTGTTTGTATTTTCGACATATCTCCCTGTTTTGTTATTCAAATTTCGATCGAAAGAGCTCGTTGGATGCTGAATTAAATTCTGCATCCAACGAGTACCCACTCGGCATACTTTTGACGGACCCCGCTACCCCAAAAACAAGAAATACCTGAAAAAACGTGATGATGACATCATCATCACATTTTTTTAGGTATTTCTTGTTTTTGGGGTAGCAGGGTCCATCAAAAGTATGTCGAGTGGGTACTCGTTGGATGCATAATTTAATTATGCATCCAACGAGATCTCCTGATCAAAATTTGAGTAAAAACATGGGGAGATATGTCGAAAATACAAACAAAAAAGTAGTTTTTTTATGATACCTATCCCCAAATGTATATTAAAAAAGTGTTTAAGACCTATATGATATTTCAAATTTAAATCAATTTCATTGGATAACACATGATGACATGGAATTTGAGTTAAATTTAAAAGGCCCATTTTGAGTTGAAATTTCCTCTAATGAACCCTTTAACTTATGAAATTAGCAAAGGAATCCATCACAAGCTATGCATAATCTAGCTAGAGTGATGGGTGACAGGCCAATAGATGCGAAAGAGATCAAATAACCTCTCCGATGTTAGATATCTTGATAAAAAAATATGCGTAGGAGCTTTCCACTTGAAAATGGGTATGTAAGGAAAGCTCACAACATCCAAGAAGCTGAAATCGTGGGTCATGTAGAGAGGACTGCCCCTAGAATTTATGCAGTGCTAAAGGACCGCCAAGCAGATCATCAGTCAATTGTGGTTGAAGTTGTAGGTAATACTACTGAGAAATATGTTTCTATTTTGACTGAACCTGGATCTAATCATGGTTATATTACTTCTAGAGTAGTTGATATTTGTTATTTTAAGAAGTTAAATCACAGAAAACCATGGTTAGTTCAACTAGGAACTGGAACCAAGAGAAAAGTTAGTGAAGTGGTAGAGAAATGTCCATTTGTCATGGATGGGTTAGTCACTTGTGCATACTTGAATGTTTGACCACTTAGTTCCTATGATATTCTCATTGGAATGGATTGGTTAGAAGTGCACAAAGTTAATATTGACTGTTATAATAAGACTTTTGAATGCATGGATGAAGAAGGAAATCCAATATTTGTAAGAGGCATTCCAAAGATAATTTATGTTAGGCATATTTCAACAATTCAATTGAAGAAGTTTTATAGGAAAGCTTATAGACTATATGCATCCCACATTTTAGAGGAAGTAGAGAATGAACTCCTAGGTTGGAGGACTTTCATCTATTGTAGGAATTCAGGGATGTTTTTCCTGATGAAATTTTTGGTCTTTCTCCAAAGAGAGATATTGAATTTACAATTGACCTTGTGCCTAGAGTACCACCAGTGTCTAAGAAACCCAATAGGATGATCACACAAGAATTTCTAGAGATGAAGATGCATCTACAAGAGTTGCTAGAAAAGAAGTATATCAGGACAAGTGTGTCTTCTTGGGGAGCACCAGTTCTGTTTGTGAAAAAGAAAGATGGCACACTCTGGTTGTGTATTAATTACAGACAGTTGAAAAAAATTGTTATGAAGAATAAATACCCTTTACCTTGAATTGATGACATGCTTGATCAAATAAGAGGATAAAAGGTGTTTTCCAAGATTGAGTTGAGGCCTGGTTACCATCAGGTAAGAATCAAAGATGAAGATATTCATAATACAACCTTCAGAACAAGGTATGGACATTATGAGTTTGTAGTGGTACCATTTGGTATCACAAATGCACCAACTACATTTATGTGTCTCATGAATAGTCTTTTTAGCAAGTACTTGGAAAAGTTTGTTCATGTATTTTTGGATGACATTCTAATTTATTCAAAGAATGAGGAAGAACATGAAGAACATATCAGACTAACATTACACTTGCTAAGATAAAATAAGTTGTATGAAAAGTTGAGAAAATGTGACTTCTTAAAGATATAATTGATTATTTGGTTCACATTATCTTAGATGGGGGCATATCTGTGGACTTTGAAAATATTGAGGCCATTATGAATTGACCAACCCCAAGAAACGTGATATATGTGAGGTATTTTATGGGACTTGTAGGATACTACAGGAGGTTCATTGAAGGATTCTACAAGTTTTCACATTCAATCAATTGTTTGCAAAAGAAGGGGATAAAGTTTGAATGGAAACCAACATGTGAGGATAGCTTCCAGCAATTGAAGAATCTTCTTACAAGTGCACCAATTCTGAAAATTGCAAACCCAGAAAAATATTTTGTGGTGTGTATTGATACATGCAATTAAGTACTTGGAGGATTTCTTATACAAGACAACCACGTGGTATGTTATGAGTCAATAAAGTTGAAGGATCACGAGAGGAACTATGCTACTCATGATTTAGAACTTGCAGCCATAGTACATGCTCCCAAGATGTGGAGGCATTACTTAATGGGCATAAAATTTGAGATAAGGACCGACCACTATGGTCTGAAATATTTGTTTGATCAGCCAACTCTAAATGCTAGGAAAGCTTGATGGATGGAGTTTTTGTGTGAGTTTGATTTTGTGATCAAACACATAAAAGGAAAAGAAAATAAAGTGGTTCATGCACTCAACAGGAAGGTGTATGAAAAGCATGTGGCATCTCTTAGTATTTGTCAATAAGATTTGAGACAACAGATGGTTAATCATACTGCTGAAGATGAAATGTATGTGTAGATCAAGGACAAATTGCAGCAACAAAGTATTGAAAAGAAGTACAATGTATATAAATTGGAAGAATATAGACTTCTTACCTATAATAATAAAATTTATATTCAAAATGCAGCATAATTCAGGAGAATTGTTATGGATGAAATCCATCAAGCTCCATATTATGATCTCCCATGATATTAGAAGACAATTTCTACAACTCGGAAGCATTATTTCTATCAAGGAATGAAAAAGAACATTTTTTAGTATATTTCAAAGTGCATGAAATGTCACTAGGTGAAGGTTGAGCATCAACACCCAATAGGGTTATTGCTGCATTTTCCAGTCCTAGAATAGAAATCGGAAGTTCTTTCCATGGATTTTATTACAGGATTGCCAATGACTTGGTTACAACACGATTCCATCATGGTTGTGGTGGACAAGTTGACAAAGGAATCACTTTTGATACCAGTTAAGTCCACATATAAGAATTATTCCATCACAAAAATATTCATGAAGGAGATTTTTAGATTGCATGGATTGCCTAAGGCAATAACCTCTGACAACGATCCCAAGTTTACTTCCAAGTTTTGGAAGGGTATTCTTGCAGAATGAGGTACCAAGTTGAACTTCAGCATTTCCTACCATCCTCAGACAGATGGGCAGATAAAGATAGTGAATCAAGTGCTTGAAGACATGCTTCGCATGTATTTGATGGACAAACCATCCAAGTGGGAAGATTATTTACACTTGGTAGAATTTGAATATATTAATGGACAACAAGCATCTTTGGGAATGAGTCCATATGAAGCCTCGTATGGAAGAAGTAGTAGGACACTAGTGACTTGGGATAATCCAGTGAACAAGATTATTCTTGTTCCATACCTTCTCAAGGAAACAAAGCAAGAGGTTGCAAACATCAGGTTGAACCTAAAAGCAACCCATGATAGACCATTAGAGGAAATTTTGGGTATAAAATGGGCCTTATAAGAAAACGTGCCAGCAATAAATTTTGTGAGTTGGAATTCAGCNAAATGAGTCAACCATAATGGTTGAATTGACATATTTGTCATAAAAGAAAACTACTTTTTTTGTTCGTATTTTCGACATATCTCCCTGTGCTTTTACTCAAATTCCAAGCGCGAAAGCTCGTTGGACACGAAATTTAATTTTGCATCCAACGAGTACCCACACTACATACTTTTGACAGACCTCGCTACCCCAAAAATAAGAAATACCTGAAAAAACATGATGATGATGTCATCATCACATTTTTCAGGTATTTCTTATTTTTGGGGTAGCGAGGTCCATCAAAAGTATGCAGTGTGGGTACTCGTTGGATGCAGAATTAAATTCCACATCCAATGAGCTCTCTCACTAGGAATTTTAGTAAAACCATAGGGAGATATGTCGAAAATACGAACAAAAAAAGTATTTTTTTTCATTCTTCCTCCAAAATTAATAACTATTATTTTATTATTTCAACTGTTATTTTATTATTTTAACTATTATTTTATTATTTTCCTTAGGAGGCCTATTTTAGACATCAAATTTCCTCTAATGCAGAAGAGCTATCAAGATAAGCATAGATTGAATAGAGAGTTTAGTGTTGGGGATCATGTTTACCTCAGAGTGAGGGAAAGGAAGAGTTCCCTAAATCTTCGAAGTTGTCCCAAGTTGTCACCTAGATATTGTGGGCCTTTCGAAGTGCTTGAAAGAATAGGGTTGTTGCATATCAACTTGCATTTCCTACTACCACTAGAGTTCATAATGTTTTTCATGTTTCCTTGCTTAAGAAATATGTACATGATCCTAACCATGTGATAAATTGGGATGTGATTCAGGTAGAACCTAAGGGGAGTTCCAAACCCAGCCATTGCGCATTGTTGACATGAATATCATGGTGCTACAAAATTGAGTCATTGGATAGCTAAAGGTGCAATGGAATCACTATTGTCTGGATTAAGCTACATGGGACCTGAAGGATGCCATGCGATTGGGACATCCAATTTTATTCAATTTTGTAAAGCATCGAGGACAGTGCTAATGAAGGGGGAGGGGAATGTAACACCCTAGTTTTGACCCGATGGTATTGAAATTGTACATGATGTATATATTGTATTTAAATCATGGAGAGGAGATCAACTCCAAGGAACTTCCATTGATTTGTTTTTCTTTGTATAGGTGATGAAAGTTGATACCTATGGTTATAGTGTTGGTCAAGCATAACAAATTTTGGATACCATTTAAATATAAAATTTAATAAAATACCACAACTAGGTATGCACTGAAATGTGAAAGAAATGGGGGCATGATTTATGAAGGAATAGGGAGGGGAGTTAGTCAAAATCCTAAGCCAATAGGGTGAGACCAAGTGTCAATGGGAGAACCCATAAACCCTCAACTAAATTTTTGTCCTCTGTCCGCAATCATACAGTTCTTATAGAAGATTGGTTGAGGTAGTTAATCCATTGGGCAGAGAAAGGCATGGAATTCGATTTCGTGACTAAGCTTTTCCGCAGCCTGCAGTCTGGGAAGTTGCGTTCTTTCTTTTGATTCAAGGAAGCACACGATGCATGTCAGTCTATATTTCCTCAGAAGTGGCGAACGTTTTGTTCATCCTCAGTGTTCATTGTTGGTCATTCAAATATTTTTTATCATTCATTCATGTGTTGTTCACTATCTGGAGTCGCATAGCATTTTCGTTTAGCAGAGCGTTTCTACAAGTATTTTCCTTGTCGAGACCCTGATTGATGGGTTGTAGTGTTATCCTATGCTAAAAAGTTGTATGATATCATGTTCCTTTGTGTTACAAAGTGAATCACTGTTTTGTTGTGTCTCAATGTGATTTATTATGATTTGCATGCTGGTTTGGGTCTAAACTATATGCAAGACTTTGGACTGGAAAAGACAGTGAATGGGCTTAATAAACCTAGTTTAGAGAGCAACCTCATGAAAATATAAGAGTGTTTGATGAATCTTCGTTGCATGACCTGAAGAGCATGGAAGCGAAGGCATATCCCAAGGGACTTTGTAGCAGAAAAGGGGATGCTTCCTTGTGTCAAGGTGCATGTAATGTGGGTTCCAAGCCAGCTAAATCTTGTGGAAGTGTCCCTAGCTCTTAAATGCACCACTAGCTTAGCCATTATTCCTTTCCATTGCCTTAGTATCCTGAGAAACCCAAAGGATATTGGCTTGGATGACAACCTGTGAAACCCAATTTTATATTTCCTTCACTGGGAAGCCTCTGAAACCCAATTGGATATTGGCTTCACGGAGCTTCCTAATAAACCAAAATGGTAGTTGTCTTGGCTATGTCTTGTTGTGCATTTTGGCTATGTGTTTAATCCATGGCTGGAAAACTTGGTAAACCCAACTAGCTGACTTGGCTGAATAGCATGTGAAACCCAACAGTTAGATGGCTTGGCTGGTCCTTAATGTGATTGTTGGATTGATTGCCTACATTATGTGAAACCCAAATGTTAACTAGCTTAGCTAAATAGCACGTGAAACCCAATAGTGAGACGGATTAACTATGCAGCTTATGAAACTCATATGTTTCACTTGTTTCCTACGGCCTGATAAACCCAACTGAGTGTTGACTTAGTTGGAAAGTCTATGAAACCAAACTATGTGTTGTATTGACTATGTGCAATATGATCTGGCTGTGTGTGATTCTAATGTTCCCTAGTTCCTTGTGGAAGTCATGCCCATCTTGGGGGTGGCTTTTCTGCTGATAGATTCATGAACACAACTGACCTATGGTTGGGTGGAACGTTGCAACAACATAACTAGTTGTGGGACAACTTCATATTCAAGATAAGTATTACCTATTAATCTTATTTATGTAATGTATTTGTTTATGAATATGTTGGATATGATGAATGCTTGTTAATGTGTTTAGTAGAGTTTACTGTTGTTTATTGTTCTTGCATTTGCATCTATATGTACCTTGTATGTTTCAATACATCATTGCTTATGGTCATGGAGGATAGAATCCTGGTTGTAGAGTCAAAAGGCATATGACTTAAGTTTTTCCGCACCTGAAATCCTCCTGTGGAAGGTGGAAGGAGGAAAAGAGAAGTTGAAACAGAGGAGGATGTTGGTTTTCCACACCTCGGGATCTGCCTGCGGAAGGCGAAAGGAGGAAGGTGGAAACCAAGAAAGAGACAAGGAATAATGTTGGATTTGCAATTCCTGGAATTCGTTTACAGAAGCAGAAATTTGGAAGTAGAAAAAGAGCTAGAATTTCCAAGGCAAGTGTATTTTCTACACCATGGAATCCTCCTGCGAAGGGCGGAAGGCGGGAGGAAAAAATTGGGAAAAAGGGAAATGTTAAAAGTTATTTTTCCGATTCCTGACTTCCTGTTTAGGCTTGGAAATTTGTAGGCAACAACAGCAAGGGATTCTCCCCAGCCAACGTTCCCAACTAGCTCGTGACTGTTTGGTGTAGGGAATCCATCCGGTTTGCGGTCAAGCTACCGTAGGTCAAGTAACAAAAATAAAAGGTTTTACCAGTTGTGGCCCAGTCCACCATGTATATTTTTGTATTTTTAGTTTTAAGTATGACATGCAAGCTCCTATCTAAAATGCACATTGTTAGAGAATACGAGGAGCGGTCACAATGTGATGCACAGGTTCTTACCTTTCATCTTAAACTCACTCACATCTAAATCACACACAACAAGAAATTAAAACTAACTACCTAACCTATCCCTAGGGATCAAGATTATCATTTATTAATGAGTAATGTATTTTGTACATGCATTATGAAAACTCATAGATAGCTGATACTTCTTTCAAAATACTTGAACATTTAAATATATTTGAACAACCAGATAGCCAATTGTTTATGAACAACATTCATTACTCATAGTGGAAATTTTCATAAAATAAACCAGAGAACATTCATACAAGAACATAGGTTCAAAGAGTTAGAACGATCTCACAGTTAATGGACACAAAGCTGAAAATGAAATAGTTCCTCTTCAACAAATCCATAGCACAACATTTGAACATTCCACCAAGCTTTCTCCAATAGACAAATTGTAATTATCTATTGCAAAAGGAAATAGTTCTTCTTACAATATGTCTTCACAAATCTAACTGGGAAAAAGTCCCAGAATCTCTCTAACTCTCCTATACTTATACTACAAGAAAACTTTTGGGATGCCCCTCGGTGACGTTTGGGCTCCTCAACCGTTTAACCTCACAATTTTGTCCTTTTGTGAGTGCTCATGATTTAGGTAATACGTTACATTTCATTAAAAATTAATAACGCTTTTTATAATGAGAGACCAGCTTGATCAGTGATAAACTTTTCCTGGGCCTCAGTTGTTATTAAATCCGCTGGCCCTGTTTTTTTCTTTCTCAGTAATCCGTTAGTCCCCTACTAGAGCCTGTTGAGCTTAGACTTGACTCTCTTCTTCTTTTCTCTATTTATGCTTCTTCATTCTTTAGCCAATTTCTTCCTTGCTGCCTCCCTTCTACTTTGTCTTTTAAACATATCCTACTCGCGGTAAACATCCTATCATGAAAATATAAGATTTAGACAATTTAGCATTTAACAGAGTAACACAAAACTGTATCAATACATGCATTATGTAGAATAAACTATACACAGTATTAATGTATGAAAATAAATTATGTCAAGGCAAAAGAAGATCCTACAAGTTTGCGCTTAAACCCCTACTCAAAACTAAAACACATTCCCTATAGAACAGATTCTTCCTCCCAATCCAAACCGTATCTGAACTAAAACGAAACCCTCTAATGAAAGCATGTAACCAACATTCCTCAAAGCCCAAAACCCAAGCTGCACTCTTTCTTTCAGAAAAGACCCTGACTCGACCAGTATCCATGGGAAATATCGGCCATACTAAGCATCGGGAAGACAATCCACTTCTGTGGGTGATCATACCATAGCATCGGATAATTAGTTCATTAAGACACCGCAACGGTGAAAACCATACAAACAACAGCTTCCGCGATCAACATAAAAACATTGGTGAGTAGAAGAACAAAGGACCCCAGCAGCATAGTCCTATTCATAGCCACAATGGAGGACAACGAACAGACTAAAATTCCCACGGTATTAATTATTCAAATAGTGTCATAGAATTTTAATGATAAGTGTCGGGGCCAAGAACCACTAATCAATAAACATATCGGCAGGATAGTCCCATTCACAAACACAACGGCGAGGCTTAGTGAGACTAAAAGTTCCGTGGTCAACATAAAAACATCGGTGGCCATCAAATCTAAAGCCAACGGTCGGAGCTCAAAACTACTAATCATCGGTGATAAATTTCATTACGTAGCCACAACGGCGGAAGATAGATTGACTACCACCTCCGTGAAACAGGAAATATCACTGGCGATCGGAAACTCTAATGATTACAGAGCAAAAGTCCTATTCATAGCTGCAATGGTAGACAGCTAACAAACTATGGGTCCCATGAGACTATTAAGTCAATCGACGTCGGAGCCCTTTAACGCTAAACGTCTCCCCAGTATTGGCGATTAGAAACACTAACAATGGGTGGATAGTTGTCAAAGCAGCCGCAACGATAGAGATCATAAGGACTAGACCTCTGATCAATAGTCATAAATGGCTCTGATGGAAAAAAGAAAGCAAATCAATTAAAGGTCTGAATCAATAAAAACCATGGAATCAGCAATAGTAAAGCTATGGGCTCTGCGACCATGATAAAATGAAACCACCAACCGTCCAAAAAAAAAGCCGATTGAAATAAAGTGCATTGGTGAAAACTAGACTTTCCATCGGGACAATCAACATTTAGTTTCCGCAATGGCAGCCGTGTAGGGAACTAAAGCTCTGACTCAAACATGAATAGGATTCCAATAGCAAGTAAAATCGAAACAACGGAAAATTGCTAAGTTCCACAGTCAAAGCATTGGCAGTTTTTTAGGTCATTCAAATTCCGATATGAAAGAAAAACAATCAACCTCAAAATCCAAATTTATAGCAGTGAAAAATAGAGTTCAGGAATCCAAACACTCCTAGGCAAGATAAAATAAAAAAGGAGGGTCCAAAATTTCAAAAATTTGGGAAAACAGTTGCAGCTGCAACAAGTGGCGACTACCTGGTGAACCTAGATCTCTGGACAATTTCTTCCTTAAGTAACAGACTGTTTGACAATAAAACCAACATGTTGAATTCTTCTAGATGTCTGGATTTCCCAAATGGCAAATATATGTACCTTTAATCATTGATGATAGTCCAATTTAGGAGAATGGAAACCAATATTTCCAAGTCAAGATAACTCTTTTGAGGTGAGGAAGATGAGTTTCAATTATTACCTCTATCTTCAGGTAGCTTCCATCTTGGACACCATAGGATCGTAACATATGGTAAATAGAAATGTTCATTTGTTCCTCATTCCCATGCCATTTTGCATTTTTTTGTGCTTTTGGACTTTTTGTTCTTTATGAGTCCTCTTGCATGCCTTTCTTTCTGAAATTTTTATTCAGGATCCTCTATCCATAGTGTCCTTTTGTGTGAGATGCATTTGACTTTCAGCTCATGGACAGAGAAGAACTTTGACAATTTTGTACTTAAATGATTCAGTACTTTGTTTTAATACCTATTGCTTTCATAGGAGTTTTTTTTTTTACTCTTATCTGCCTTTTGGATTTCAATTCTTGGCATGGGATCATTTATATATAATATACTGTTTACCCTGCTTCCTTTCCCTGGGTATTTTGCTGTCACCCACTAGGAAATTTTACATATGAGATGGATGGAGCCTCGAAAGAGTATTCCAGACTTTTGATCCTGAGTTACTTTACAAGGATTAAGTAGGCCTTCAATGTGTTCATAGCCATTTAGGAAAACTGTTAAACTAGAAGAAATTCTTTCAAATAACACAATAGTACACAGTCTCATAATCGAGGATTTTAGTTAATCTAGAATTCTGATGCTGTCCATGCAACCAAAAATTTGCCTCCTTTTATTGAAATCAATCAAAATATATACTAAAGCAAAACAAAAATAAAATAAATCAAAATAAACAACCAAATCAATTTATTTATGTACAAGATAATCAAGAAACATAAAAACCAAGAAAAATAAATTTTGAGAACTAAACCACTAACTGGTTAGTCCTCTGCCCACACCTGTAAATCAGACAACTTGTAAGTTAAGGGGCTAGGATTGACTACAAATTGAGAAAGACCTACCCATTATCAAAAAATACATCTACTGGTCTTGAAAAATCTATAACTAAAACTAAAACTACTATTTTACAATCAATCTCAGCATCCCATTAAAACCGAAGGAGATCGGGATGGGTGTCTGATGTACTGCTAGTTTCTTTCGCTTGGTAGTTTCCCAGTTCTAGTTCAATTAGATAATTTCCCAACACAGAATTCACTGATTCATTTTTTTCTTCCAATTGTGTAACATTGTGCTTCATGTGGGTCTCTCTTAATATGTTAATCTGGTTTGGAATTCCCTTACGGGGCAACCACAAGTGTGACCAATCTGAAGTAAAATACCCATTTAGTCTTGCTGACCATTCTTGATTCAAAATCAGTCCATAGCCATCAGGTATGTCTGCTAATACAATATCAATGTACTGACATATCTTTTTATTTGCAGACAATCGAATCAGGACATCCTCCATTTCCCCGACTACTTTCACATTGGTCCTGTCTAACTGAGTAACCTACCAGTCAGTTGGTTTAGGTTCTCCATTAATCTTTTTGCAGACTACAAGTGGAATAACATTTAGTGATGACCTAGAGTCTACTAGACAATTGTGCACATTATGGTTTAAAATCTCGAAAGTCAAAAGGAATGGTGGTGTTTTAAACCTAGTCTTACCTCCCACACTTGCTTCAACAATCTCTTCTACAGGTTGGTTGTTGGTGGGAAATTCTTCCTTTGGTCCTTCAAGTGCTTTAAAGTATTCTTTGACATTACCCACTTTGTCTTCAATGTTGACTTGTTTCGGATCTTGACTGCTAATGGTAACTTTAGGTATTTCATCATCTGTGTTGTTCTTCTGTATTTTCTTCATATTGTCTTCAAATTTCTTAATCTTTGGAAGTATTGAATTGTCTTTGTTTAACAAATCTTGGCTTTTATTTTTCACGTTTGTTTCTGATATTTCCTCTTGTTTCAAGGTACCTTCATCTTCTGTATCAAAAATTGAGACACGGTCCCATAAAAACGTGGCATCATCCTTTTCTTCCTCATCATTAGCCTTTGTTAGTTTAGAGTGCAACAACTGATTCATTACTAGTGTCATTGAATTTATCCATTGAGGACAATTTTTTTCAGAATGGGGATGCTGGTGAAAGGTGCAGAAGTTATCCATACCTACCTCCATTAGGTTCATTGATGCAGGACTATGTGGAGGAGGTTTAGATTGATTGTTGTCTCCTCTCATTTTATAGTAAAGCTTATATGCTTTCTGAGCCTCCTTCTCTTTTTCCAAATCTATCACATGGTTAGATAGTTTCTACATCATTCTCACCATTCCTTCAAGGTCACGTGACTGCTCCTCCTTAGGCTTAGAATAATCTTCTATGCTCTCTTTTTCAGTTTCTACCCTCTCAGCTTCTGCATAAGTTTCCGACAATGTAGGCTTGGCTTTCATTTTGGTGAACATGGCCAAATCAGGCCCTAGAGCTAAAGTATAGTACTCAATCAGAACTTTATTAGAAGGCTTATCAGTTTCAGAAAAATTCTTAAGATAAGTAGCAAACCTCTGGGTGAAACTATGCACTTTCTCTTTTCTTTCTTTCTTCAAAGTGCATAACCCTTTCATTAGTGCTGCATGAGTTTTCTGGGCTGCATATTTATTTCTGAATATTCTTTCAAAAGTATCCCAGTCTGGGATTGAGTTTGCAGGCAAAGCAAAATACCAAGAAGCTACTTCCCCTTTAAGGGCATGTGGAAAAAGTTTGCATACTACATCTTTGTGTTCTCTAGCCCTTAATCCTTCTATGGCCAAGTAAAATATTTGGAAGTTATCATCTACTAAAATATTTTCACTTGGGTCAAATTTGGGCAGCATTTTCTCAAAAGCCTGAGGTAATTCATGCAAAGGAGGTGTTAGGTTTAAAGGTGATCTAGCTTTCCAAGCAGATGGTGGATTTGGTGGGTTGGGTGGCTTATTTGCATTTATGCCTGCCATGAGTTTTGGTGGAGAATGAGGTGGTGAATGAATAGGAGTATGAATAGGTGAACCGTAAGGTGTATTTGGGCCTACTTGATTCTAAGGATGAAAAACTTCCTGTATTGCTACTTCTACCAACTCTTCCAAATTTCCAACCAACACTGAATATTCAAAGATGGAACAAACTTTCTTCTTGTACTCTCTTCGGGGTAAATCAGGGATAATGGGTAATCCTCCAATACTCTTTACATAAGCCCTGGTATGTCTTCTCAGATCATTAAAAACTTCGTTATCAACAGAATACAAGTGTTCCTTCCACTTCTCTTCAGGAGTTGAATTGGGAAACAAGCTAATTTTAGAACTATCACTCGTGGAGTAATTTCGAGGAAACGGGTTTCCTCAGCCAGCCATGCACTAGCGGCCCTCCTTCTAGCGCCAAAAACTATCAAGGCCTGGAAATTTGTAGGCAACAACAGCAAGGGATTCTCCCCAATCAATGTTCCCAACTATCACGTGACCGTTTGGTGTAGGGAATCCATCCGGTTTGCGGTCCGACTACCGTAGGTCAAGTAACAAAAATAAAATGTTTTACCAGTTGCGGCCCGCTCCACCGTGGATATTTTTGTGTTTTTAGGTTTAAGTATGACATGCAAGTGCCTATCTAAAATATAGATTGATAGAGAATACGAGGAGCGGTCACAATGTGATGCGCAAGTTCTAACCTTTCGTCTTAAAC